>VMDR010027956.1:0-13359 GCA_007922815.1 Macrotus californicus
AATATAAACAATTTATTTAGAGATCAAACCAATGGAAACAGACAGACAGACAGGCTAAAGGTTCGAATCTGTGTGAATTTACAAGTTGGGGAAGAGGTGAGGCAAGGTGTCATTTTTCTTTCATTTTAACCCTCTCATTTCTATTTAACCCTTAAATATTGCCCACATGTCCACGTAGCGATTTTATGGTAATAAAAATAAATGGAGAAAAATTAAAATAAAATGTTCCATATTTGAGAAGCAAAAAACACATTGCTTTAAAACTTGGCCGTTACACTCAGGTCTCCTTCAGCCTGCGCACACTACAGGACTATGGGTTCCGTGTGCAGAGGCAGTGACTTCACAGGCCAGTGAGCATCTCTGCGCTCAAGTGAATCTCCCACGGCTGGGTGGGAAGGGAGCTGGTGAAGGTTGGCGGCGTGAAAGCCTTCACGCTCTCACTGCTGCCGTTCACCCTGGACGCATGCAAGAATAGTTTCTGCCTTTTGGGTTATTTATTTTGATTTTTGGTCAGACAAAAATTAAATGCTCACACTAGTAAGAATGTTACAAATCAAAAGCAAAAGCTTGGAAGGGCTCCAAGAAAATGCATGCTCATATTTGGGAAAGAAGATGGTAAAGGAAGCTAGCTACATTGAGCGCTCACTACTTGCCAGGGTTACCCATGCAACTCATGCTCACCTCGTAATGGCTTTGTGGGACAAATGCCCTGCCTCTTTTGAGAGCTGAAACCCGGAGCACTGCAGAGGTGAATAACCTCCCTAAATTCACAAGTGGTGGGGCTGGCACTGGTTCCTAGGCCTGTCTCAGAGCACAAACACTCCCACGTTTCTCAGGATGGGGTTTCTCACCCCATCGTCCCATAATCCCGTGCCCTCTAACTGGGGTCCAGTGGCCTCCGTGCTGTGTCTCAACGGGCTTCTGATGTGCAGACACATTGCCCTCCTTGGTGCCCAAGGGAGGTGAGGCCCGTTTCCTTTACTCAAGTGTTTCACGTTGGTGTCATCACTGTCTATGAACGTCATGACTGGAAAAGCTTAGCAGTGCGGCTGTAAGCGGAAGTAAATCAGTTCTCCTGCACTGCAGTTGGCAAGATACTTTTCCTGGAACTCTTCAGAACCACTCTGAAAAAGCATTATACGGGGCAAATAAGCACTAAAATAGAAAATTTTAATGTAAGGAGAGCCAAATGTGTCAACCACTTTAATATCGTTGTTTTTTCAGACATGAAAATGGGTCCAGACAAGTCTAATGACCTCACCTGGAGCAGAAGGGGCTCCTAGCTCAGACGGGTCTCACCCCTCTGGGAAAGCAGGAAAGCAGTGATGTCGTGGCCCTACTCTGATGCTGTGGCCTCGCCCTGTATGGCTCTGACGAGAGGGCATCTCAGTGGATGGTTGCTGTTTCAACTTTCCTCTTGGATAGGAAACTTTGGAGGAGAGGCACTGAGCCTTGTTTTGTGTGTCCAGCACTAGGAGAGTGTCTGGAGCATGGAAGGCATAAATCTTTGTTACATGAATGAGTGACTCAATAAAAATCGTGTTCATAGGATCCTACCTCAAGCTCCTTCTGCCAAGCTTGTTAGCTCTCTCCCCTCAGACAAATCATTTATACTGGCAAATGGGTATTAAAGGTCTTAGGTGAGTGTATTACATAATAATAACAATAATAATAATAATAATAATAAATGAATAGCAGCTACTATTTATTGAACATTTACCATGGGCCAGGCAAAATTATAAGTATTTTGGAAATATTACCTTATTTCACTTAAAATACATTTTATGTTGTAAATCGCCTGCCTGTGACAGTGATTGGAGTTCCTTTTCCAATGTGCCTCCCACTGCATTCAAACTCAGCCTGTGGTGTATTTGGCTGCCAGCTCTAGTGCTCCTTTGGAAGCAGAGGCAAAGATGCAGATGACTTAGTCCAAGTAAGAACTGGAGCCCTTATCCCGCCACTCTGTGAAAATGGCACCAGGGAATAGGAGTGGATCAGGGGATCACATGGCTCTATCTGCCTTAAGAAAGAGAGGAAATTAGTATTCTCCTAATAGACAGAATGTCACAGAAAAGTTCAACCTTCTTCATAATACTGTAATTAGTATTTCATATACTATAATTTTAGTCTTGATGAGATAAGCACTTTCTGAAGAAATTTCAATATCTATATTGCTCATACGGGCAAAAAAAAAGGCAATTTAAAATGACACATTTTAATACATAATAGCTGCCCGAACCTTTTGATGTAGCAGCATGAATATCAAATTCTCTGGGAGAGAATGAGGTTTGAGGTGCCTGCCAGGGCTTGGTGCCTTTATAATGAACACGAGAGGAATCTGCTGAATGGAGCCAACCTTAGCCCCCTGGGCCTTTTGCTCTCAGGCTGGTGAGCAAGTTCCCTTCAGCTAATCTTGTAATTCAAGCAGACTCAATCCCAGGACATGCTAGGAACCTGGTGGCTTCTCCTGGTGCTGGGCATTATGCTTTACAAACTATGTCATTATTCTTCATTCTACGGCTTAGAAAACCAATGTGCAAAAGGATGAACGCGCTACTAAATAGGGAAAACCAGTAGGCATCTGAACTCAGATCTACCTAATTATGCCGTGCTCTGAGTATCGTCATAGGCTGCCTCCCTGAAACAGGCTGTTTATCAAAGGATTCCTTGCTCTACGGTCAGATCCCCTAGCTCCATGCACAGAAGGTAAATCACTGAGGGGGGAAAAAAGTGGACACCAAAGATTTTTATTATATTTGAATAGCACTAGCCCTGGCCAGTGTTGCTCAGTGGTTTGAGTGCCAACCTGTGAAACAAAGGGTCAATGGTTCGATTCCTAGTCACGGCACATGCCTGGGTTGTGGGCCAGGTCCCCAGTTAGCAGTGCGTGAGAGGCAACCAGACGTTGATGTTTCTCTCCCTCTCTTTCTCTCTTTTCCCCTCTCTCTAAAAATAAATAAAATCTTTAAATAACACTGATAGTGAGACATATTCCCTGAAAAAACCTTAGCTAGTGTGATAGGTGGTGGTTGGAACAAAGAAATGTTATCATTTGGTTTGTTATCTTTTCTGCAACCATTGGGTTAAGACTGCCTGTAGTTATCAGAACAAAAGTTGTTTGTGATTACAAAGGCTCATAAACCTTCTCAACGCATTCCTCCTCTGAAAATGGAAATACAATGAGATTGCTTTGGCATTGTGTTATCTTCCTGTGAGTTTATTTTAACGGATAACTTTGATCATTTTCTACACAGCTCTAAGAGATACACAGATTAAGGCATCTACTGGGGACTGCAGGTTGGGGGTAATTAAATTGAGTTCCCTCCACTTGGATGGCACTCTTGACCAATGCTAATGATTATCATCACTGCAGGGACAGTGCAGATGTCACCACTATTATCATTGGTGGTATGAGGAGGAAGAAAAATGAGAAGAGAGGAAAGGTGGAAGGAGGGTGAGGGAGAAAGTGGGACAAGGATATCTGTGTTAGCTACTACATCTTTTTCATTTGTGTGCCCCGGCATGCAACACATTTGCTGGCAAATAACTGATCCTCAGTCAAGAGTGCATGGAAAAATTTATGGATGGATGGATGGCTGAAAATTATGGACTACCCACATGTATAATCTGCTAGGGCTGTCATAACAAAATACCACAGACTGGATGGGTTAAACTACAGGAATTTATTTTGTCACAGTTCTGGAAGCTGGAAATTCAAGATCAAAGTGCTAGCAGAGTTGATTTCTTCTGAGACTCTCTCTTTGGTTGGCAGATGGATGCGTTCTTCCTGTGTCCTCACATGGCCTTTCTCTCTGTGGGTGTACATCCCTGGTGTCCCTTCCTCTTCTTGTAAGGACACTAGTTGTGGTGAATTAGGGCCCCACTGTGTGACCTCATTCAACCTTATTTATCTCCTTAAGGGCTCTGTCTCCAAATATAGTCACAGTGGTGGTTATAGATTCAACCCATAAGTTTAGGGGAAACAATTCATTCTGTAACATCACATGATTCAATTCTAGTTTGAATGTTGTCTTTATCGTGGATTATTTTCTGATTCTTATCATTAGAATGGTGTTCTACCCTCTGGGCTCCAGAAGCACATTGCAAGTGCACATGCAGAGAACTCATCTGTTTGCTCTTTTGAGGAACAGCAGAAACTTCCTGGCTGGTCTCTTTGTCTTCGGTCTTCCTCTCGTTCTGCATAGCTGTCAAAGTGAATTTACTAAAATGCTCATGGAATCATGTTATTCTTTAGCTGTAACCTTATCAATAAGCTGGTGAAGAGAAACGCAACTTCTCAGATGAGTTTAAATTCTCTGCATAATCTAAGAGCCTGCCTATATAATGAATCTCATCTTCCCAATTGTTTATCATACATTGCCCTCTGCCAACTCTGTACCACAGGGACCTCTGCTGTTTCAGACTCTGGCCATAAGTATGTCATCTGTGCTGCCTGCAGACCCCTGGGCCACAATTCTACCCATCCCACTGTAGTGACCATGGCCATGCCCATGCACACAATGTCTTCCTTCCCTAGGATTAAGGAATCCTGACCCCTCGACTCAAATTCCTCTTGTTCCTCCCTTTGTGTTTTAAAATTCCCATTCTTCTTTAAGATGTGCCCTAAATGGAAATCATCATTAGATGTACCTAGAAATGATCATACACAGTACAACACTGGCAGAAGCAGTTCCAACTGCTTGGTGATAATCAAGGAGGTTTCCTTTCCCCTCTTTTTTTTGCCTAAGAGCAGGCCCCAGTTGGCACCATACCAGTTAAGTTAAATTCAGTGGAAATTCAGTCTTAATGGCATGAAGAACCAGTGGAGAGAGATTATTGTGATGATGAGAGTGGAAAACTGAAGGAAGAAAATCAAGGAAGGAAAAAGCCAGATGAGGGAAATACTATATTCTGCATATAAACGCTGCCTAGACTTCTGAAGGCCCTCTGAAATAGGAAGGCACAGAGTAGACCCCAGCTCCAAAACTAGGTAAAAGAAGCAAACAGAGATTTCATGCATAACAGATAAAGCTAAGATTTGGAGTTTGAGTTCAGCCAAGTTAAAGTCTGTTAAAGCAATAAATAAATGTACTTCAAAGGAACATCACCAGAATCCAGAAATTTTACAATATATAAATTACAATGTTTTAGATGCAATATGGCGGGGGGGGTGCAAGCCAAGAAACCATAACCAGAAAATAAAACCTAAAAAATATCCTCTTCAAAATGAGCCAAAAATAAAAACATAACAGACAAATGAAAACTGATAGAATTTGTTGCCAGTAGGTCTATGTACTACAGGAAACACTGAAGGGAGTTTTTCTTCAAGACCGAAGTGAAAGTAAGACAAATGGAAAACTGAGAAGGAAGTAAAGAACATGGGAAATGATAAATATATAGGTGTATACAAAGTGTCGGCAGCAAAGCGGCACCAGAGTGTTATTGGTGATTGGACCTCAGTTCAGCAACCTCAGTACTTGAGTTCTGGCTGAGATAGAATTCAGGGCCAAGACTCAAACTATGACAGAAAATTTACTTAGGAAGTCAGAGAGGTAGAAGAAGTGAGCTGTAGAAGAAATGAGCTCAGAAAACAAGTTACAGAAGCAAAAGAAGCACCCTTGGAGCTTAGGAGAGAGAGGCAAGGAAAATGACCCCGGGCGGGGAGTTGTGGGTGAGGTGGAAAGGAGCAGGAGCAGGTGAACCCCATAGAGAAAGCAGTACTAGATCCTCCATCCAGTGCTTTTAAAGGTGGAAATTTTAGGGGAGGTCCCAGAAGAAGATCTCAATAGAATATTCATCAGCTTTCCACGTGCGTCCTTTCAGGGTCTTGGCCTCCACTGATCAGCTGGCGCCAGGGGAGGGGGTCATTAGTCAATGCAGCCGGTCCTGATGCCAGCCGTGACATTGCTTATCTGGTTTTACCACTTTTCTGGGCCTAGAGCTGAAACACAACTGAGGCCTACATGTTATCTACAGGGGTTAATACATAATGAATTGGTCATGCAGGGGCCCCACATGGAAGTCACATGAGGCCATTCTTAGGCTACTTGTTCCTTCTCCAAGGGGATCTACCAGATGACTAGTGCCAAGGGAGATAAGGTCAGGGGAGGGTCCAAGCTGCACGACCGGCGACATACTAGGGGAGGAAATGTTACCTTGGGGGCCAGGTCTTTGTTTTCCCAGTTTTGCCTGTTGCTAGGTACCCAGGGATGTCGACCTCGGTGGCGTTCTGTAGCTGGCTCATCGTCCTTGCTGTGCTCATGCCTGTTTAACTGCCTATCACACAAAGGACTATATTTTCTAAAATACATAATTTTAAGAATATGTTTAAAGAAAAAAATAGTAACACTGAGTTATGAAGTTTATAACATACATAGATGCCATACATATGACAACTCTAGCACTCTCTAAGATAAAACATATGCTGTGCCCTAAAACAAGTGTCAGTGTAAGACACATCTAAATCTGTAAGAATTTTTGTGAGTTTATTTGAATCAAACTGATGACAATTTCTAGGAAGCAAAATCTCAACGGATTGAGAAAATGCTCCAGAAAATGGCAGTTTTACCATTTATTTTATACATCAGAGTCAAGGGGGAAGGCATAAAGGGGTTACATAGAATCTATTAGTGATGGATTAGAGATGTGGGGGAAAGCAAAGTGGAGAAATCTCCGGGATTGGAAAACAAATAGACGCATACTTCTTTCACATTGGTGGCCATAGGATTGCGAACAGCTGGCAATGAACACCATAGCAATAACAAGGAGGGGCTTTGTGGTCTCCTGCTCTAGTGGGAGATTGTGCCCTGAGGGGTCTGGAAAACGGATATACCCAGACATGCCAAAGGTATGTTATTATAGATACCAAAAGACAATAGACAGGCTCTGTTAAGGTGAAGATTGACCTTTGTCAAGAAAGATACTGGCCTAGGACAGGACTACCTACAATACTCACTTTTAGCTAGCAAGTTTAAATTTCAGACCATCCTATGAGGTTACTTTAGGTCTAAGTTGGTAAGGCCTCCCCAAGCAGACCTCTTCCGGGGCTTGTTAGGTTTAGTATGTGACACCCACCTTTCCACCCATGAATTTACAAGGATTGAGAGCATACGGTATATGTGGTCTTAACAAAATTGAATAAGATTAGAAACAAATAACATATCTGGAAAAACTCAAATATTAGGAAATCAAACAACACACTTCTAAATCATCCAAGAGTCAAAGAAAGCAATCACATAGGGTTTTAGAGAATAATTCAAGCTGAATCATATTAAGAATACATTAAGAACTTTTCTGGGCATTGTATCATTTTAGGTAGGCATTGTTTCAGGTCCACACCCATTTTAGTGAAGTGTTACAGCATCGTGGTTGCAAACGTGGATGTAGGACTCTGCCTGCCTGAGTTTGAATCCCAGTTCCATCAATCACCATCTATATTATGGTTTGAGGCAAGTTATTTAACCTCTTTGTGCCTCTGTTTTCTCAAAATAAAAGAGGGCTACATTCCAGAGTTGCTATGAGAATTAAATTAGTTAATATAGGTAGAATGCTTAGATAGTGTCTTGGCCACAGTAAATATTAAGTAAAAGTTAGCTATTATCATTTGTCCTCCTTGCGACTTTAGGTCATATCTGAAGAAGAATTATTGGCATCTCAAGCACCTAGAATAGTAGCTGGCACATAATAGGGCTTTGCTCAATATTTACCTATAAATGACTGGCATGTCTTCTTTACTGAGTCCTTACCAGGGCTCAGGAATTGTGCTGATCAATTTACATGCCTTCTTTCACGGACTTCTCACAGCATAGTAATGATTACTTTTATCATTTCCATTTTACAAATGGCAAAGCTGGGCAGAGAGTTCAGGGGCTCATTTGCAGTCACACACAATGCAAGTGACAGACTGAGCATCATACTTCAGTCTTTGGACTTCGAAGTTCATGCTCCTTCTCTCTTTCAAGTGACAAAAAATGGTCCTAAGATTCTGACTCACTCAAATTCTTACCATACTGAGAAGACATTTTTTGAATTAAAAACTCCAGCAAAACTTATGATGATATGGATGAGTCACCTCTTTCTAGTAGAGAGCCTTGTCTCCAGTATCTGCATCCACACCACGTGGAAACCAAGAGCAACCTATGAAAGCTGAGCCTCAGATTTCCTCTCTGCCTAACCACATTCTTGTTTAAGGGAAAACTTGTCATGGCTTCCTCCCAAAGTGCCAAGTGAAAAGTAGGAGCAACATCTCCATGTTTGATGAAGCTGGTATAGGAACTACTTTCTCAGCCAAAGCCCAGAGAGAGGAAGAGGGAGATACGCTTTTTCTTTTCCTGCCTGCCACACACTGGGTCAGAAAAAGGCAGTTTTTATTTTACCTCCTTTATAACACGCCTTCCTCTGATCACAGGTGGAAAGGATGTCCACTGTGGTAAACTCCAGCTGGGTCCGCCACAGACAACTTTTGTTATTTTAAAGAAACAAAACAATTTTGAAAATCTCTCACAAAGCTTAGCAAAATCCTGTTTTGCACATCTGAGGCTGGAATTTTGCTCATTCTCTCCATTTTCTTCATTTCTTTTCTTTTAAGCAATCTTCCATTATAAGCCTTAAATTTTGTCTAAGAAAATTGATGTCTCTCTTTTACTAGGGCAGATAACATGTATTCAGGGAGGAAAAAGAGGGCTATAATAATTTAAAAAATATTTTTCTAGTACAGAAGCTTGGTATAGGTGCCAAATGAAAGTAATAAAACACTATACATACAACACTTAAGTTTCAAAAAATTGTAAATTTAAAAAAGTAGTAGCATTTTATACATCTTGAATAATAATGATCATTATAAAATTAATTTTTATTTTACCATTCATTTACATCTAAATATCTTATTTCAGGATTGTCTACAATTATTAAAAGGCAACTACAATTTTAACTCTTTTTGTTGGATATTTGCATCCAATGGAACAACTTTGTGGGTGCATGTGTGTATGGATGTGTGTGTGTGTACATGAATGTCCCATCCTCATTACAAATATTCAAACATTTTTGGCTTACAAGTTACACTTTTTAAATTATTTTATTTTCCTCAATTAGGATGTGAGTTACTCATAAATCATGTCCATTATTGGAGATACTGTTTAAAAGTAAAATAAAAGCAATAATTTATCATTTCCTTTCAGTGTATGCTAGGTACTGTGATACATGCACACATTTATTTCTTTGCTTTGTCAGCTGACAGGGCCCAGAAGCAACAATATCCTGGCAGCAATGAACAAAACTAGCACCTACTTCTTGGTTTCTAATATATTCACTAATAAAAGGAACCGGGGATCCTCAGAGAAGTGGCTGATTCTAGGACTGGGGCTTGACCGGAAAGTGAAAAATTGCTCAGAGAAACAAACTACACTCACACACACATGCACACACACAAAACCATATGAACCCCAATGCTGAGTATGTAAAAGGGTCACAGAGGCCATCTGAATGAGTTATCAAGGGTCAAAGCTGAATAGTCCCTACTGATATAAATACATGATTGAGTAAAAAACAATGGGAGATCATAGGCAACTCTTCCATGCAAAGAATCCCAAATAAATTATGTAGATACTGTTCTCTTAAAGAGGTGGAACATAGTTCCTCACCTCTTAATTATAAACTACACATAGTGACTTTCTTTTAAAGAATAAAATATTAAAAAGGGGAGAAAAATTGGAACTTTACAGAGATTAAACCTGGAAAACACTATCTCAAGCCAAGAGATCAGGACTAACATCAACAGTGATAACTCGTATTGATAGTACATGTCCTTGATAAGAGATGATGTGAGTGGTATTTTGTTTCTGTGGTCTTCCTCCCCCAAACACTTTAACCTAGTCTAATCATAAAAAAATAAATAGAACATCATACAAATCCCATTGGAGGGGCTTTCTACAAAATTCTTGACCAGTAATCCTCAAAACTGTCAAGGTGGTCAACAGCCAGGAGTCTGAGAAACTGTCACAACAAAGAGGAGCCTGAGGAGACATGCCTTCGAAATGTAAGGGTGCTCTGGATGGGACCCTGTGACAATAAAAGGACACTAGGGAATAACTGAGGAAATCTCAATAAAGAATGAATGTCAGTTAAAAATAATGTATCAAGATTGGTTTAGGAATTGTGACAAATATATCATAGTGACCTAAGATGCTAATTGTGGGAAAAACTGGGAGCGGAGGACATGTGGTATACAAGAAATCTCTGTGTCATCTTTGCAATGATTCTGCAAAAATAAAAGTGTTATAACAATGAAAAAATATTTAAAACATGCTCCTCCTCTATTACTAAATATACCATTCATCTTTATAAGGTTAGGCAAATTTCCATTCGTAGAATGCAGAATTTCCTGCCCCATTCATTATTCATTTATTGAGAGGCAGGCCGTAGAGAAAAAAATAACATATTTCCATGGGGATTAGGTCCATGTACTTGATGACTTTTCCTCAGGTAACTGTGGCCCCACAAATCATTGAAGTCATATAGACATTAAGAGACATGCAAGGTGTGTTAGATCAGTTTTAGATCCGGTAAGACACAGCACTACCAAGGGAACAAGGGCTGGGCCATGCGAGCCAGGTCATGCTCATGTTTTTGACATGCCCCTTGCATACTGAGCTCTGTCCCCATGCTGTTCTAGCCCATCATTGTATGTGCCTCTGTATGCTTTTCCAGCCTTTCACCTCACGCCCATCTCCGGGGGGCAGGGGCCTGAGCCTGGCTGGCAAAGCCTCTGCTACAGTTCTTGTCTGTAGTTCAGTCATCGGTTGTACAACATGCTGTTGTCTTTAGAAGTGCAAAATTAATGTATTGCTACTCAAGTGAGTGCTTCCATCTCATCTTGATAAGTTCAAAGAGTGGACTATGTTACCATGTGAGTTGGCTCCTCAATGGAAAAAAATATATATAGCACTTTTTACTAATAAGATGTGAGAAGTAGTAAGCTTTCTTCTTTTTATTTCTTGTTTTCCATGGTGATATTTACTGACATTTACCTTTTACTTAATATTGCATATAAGTATAAGAAATTACAGTGTAGGATGTCAGAAAGGACAGCAAAAATTTAGAAAAGACTGCACTTTTCAGTGGCCCAGAGATGGGCTCTTAAATGCCTATGCCTCTTCTTCTAACTCCTACTCAGTACCAACAGACAGATCATAGACCATGGTGTATTCCCTACTCCTCAGCTCATGTGGTGTGATCTGAAATATGAAGTCACAATACCACCTATTTTTACTTAAACACATGGAAGTGCACTGCTTTTACTAATGTGATGCATTTTCTATGAGTTTATTCTGTTGGCCATGCAAAGATCAATTTCCAGGGTTCGGTTTTCTGCATTTTGGCCTCCCTAAACACTTCCTTGCACAGTTACTGGGAGCCCAGCTTCCAGAGTGCAGGAGAAATGGAATCAAGGCTGGCTGTTGAACAGTGGCATGCTGACTCACATCCTGACTCCAGGGACCACCCTGAGTTTTGCTTTCTCCTCTGCGGGTCAATTTTATAGTTTTAACAGATCGAGGATCTGGCAGGGAAAACCACCCTTGCAATTCACTTATTGTTGAGTTTCAGACATTTTTCTATAGGTGACTCTAAACTACAGCAGTGGAGGGAGGGAAGGTTGTAGTTGGGGTTAAACTCATGATTATCTGGTCTTCGGAGAGTTGGGAAGACTGGGGTTAGCTCTTGCCATATGATCCTGGCTGATGGCACAAGCGAAGACAGCAGGAAAATGAACTCAAGACTGATCACAAACATCAGGAGTTCCCTAAACACGGTGTCATCACCTTCTTTTGTGTAAAAATCCTCTACTTAGCTACTTGCCTCATTATCTCTTTTTGAGGGAATGGGAGGGAGAGAAAGAGGAGAAGGAAAGAGAAAAGGGACAAGAAGAGGGGGAGGGGGAAAGTAAGTCCTTGGAGATCACTGCAGGGGTTACACATCAATGGAAACCTTTCGAATTTCTGACTAACTTGAGATAATTATGGCTTGTCTGTCATCAATAGACAATGGAAGAGAAAAAGTTAGCAATGATAGGAAACTGAAGAAGGGGGAAGCAGATAGCCATAGGGTTTGTCATTGTGACACATACAACACTGCATGGAAGCTGGTCCTTCACCATCACCACTACACTATAGAGCTATCATTCCTATTTCGTCAATGAGGGCAGTAAAGTGCAGGGATCCAAAGTAACTTTCCCAGAGACTTATAATTAACAAGTGGTATAAGCCAGGATTCAACTCTGATTTGTCCAATGTAACATGATAAAATATTTCCAAGCTGTAAATTCATTATTTGGGACTACATTTAAACATAAATAATTAAAAAAAAATTCTTCATTATCTTTTTAATAACAATCTTTGCAGGAACTCTAAGCATGTGGAGCATTCAGAGCACTTGAGACTCAAACCTAGGATTTCTGGCCCAATGTATGACTCTTTGCAGGGCTGAGACTAGGTTGACTCAGATGGTAGGGCCAAAATTGGATGACCAGCAGAGAAGAGGACTCTTGAGAAAGTTTTAAAGAAGTTGGGGCCCTTGCTGCCCTCTTTCTTAGCCTGTGGGCTGATTGCACTTGGACCGAAATGAATGCTTTATCTTTTCTTCCCCGCCCCTGCTTCTTTTCTCCTCTCTGCTCCCCTTCCCTTTTCACTGTTTACACGCCATACGACAAGGAGAGGCAGAACAGGTTCACAAGGTTTTTATGCTAGGCAAATACATACACAATCAACCATTTTTAACATACAAACCCACCACTTAAATAGTTTAACTAATGAAGATATATCATGATTTCCTTAAAGTTTGGCAGAAGTCCACAAAGATAGGACACTAGCCTGGATGGTCAAGTCTGGGATATCCTAGTGATAAGTGAATGACAGGTGTCACAATTAAGTGACTTTCACTTGCCCTTTTTACATTTTACAAGCTCTATTTTCTGTACTGTCATACTTGCAGCTTGCAAAAAATAATTCTTATTCTCCTCCCCACTTGAAAAAAATCATTATAACTTTACTTTCATAAAATTTAAAAGTGGGTAAACAGCACGTTGACAATTTATTGAGTGCCTGCTAAAAGCCAGTGAGGTAGTGGCAGGGGCAGCCCAGGTCCAGCCATGGAAGTAAAAACTATGTTCCTTTGGTACATAATATCTATTCCATAAATAAGTATCTCTATGGCTCAATAAAACTGGGATCTTGGATAAACTCATGTAAATTTTTTTTAAAAAAACAGCTTTATGGAGGTACAATTGATATAGAAAGAACTGGACACACTTAATACGTACAATTTAATACGTTCAAACATATGCACACTCCCATGATACTATCAGCA
>VMDR010027957.1:0-13360 GCA_007922815.1 Macrotus californicus
TGTTTGTGAATGTAATGCCTATGACAAGTACAACATAAAGGACAGGGAAGGGGGCTGGAGTATAAAGAATTATAAAATTGCAAGATTTTTGTATTTCTACCCTGATTGTCACATTTTCCAAAACTGTAGTATAACATCACAACGAAGATACAGAATATTTTCATTTCTACAAGGGTATCTCATGTTGCCCCTTTATAGCTATCCCTACTTCTCTCCGACCCCCACCCCTCTTAACCTTTGACAATCACTAACCTATTTTTCATTTCTGCAAGTTTCTAATTTCAAGGATGTTATATAAATGGAATCCTACAGTGTATAACCTAGGATTGGTTTGTTTCACTTAGTATTCATAACTCTGGAGAATTATCCAGGTTGCTGCATGTATTGAGAGTTTATTCCTTTTTTGTTATTGAGTAATAGTCCATGGTGGAAGGTACCACAGTTTGATGAACCACTTGCCCCCTGGAGGACATCTGGGTTGTTTCTATTTTTTGGTTGTTGTGAATAAAGCTACTATAAACATTCATGTACAGGGTTTTGCACGAACATAAATATTCATTTCTCAGATAAATTTCTGGGTGGTAAAGTAGTGGCCTGTATAATTTTTCAGAAAGCTGTCAAACTGTTCTCCAGAGTGGCCGTGCCATTGTACATTCCTACCAGAAATGTATGAATGATCCAGTTTCTCAGCATCCTCATCAGTATTGCCATATTCTTTATTTTAGCTAATCTGATAGGTGTGTGGTGATATCTCATTGTGGTATTAATTTGCAATTCCCTAATAGCTAATAATGTTGAGCATATTTTTATGAGGGCTTTTTAATTTATTGATTATTCCACTTTTCGTGAATTGTTTATTTTGGTACAACAAGATGCATAGGTACAGACTCTACCACAGCTGTGGAGAAAGGGTCAAGGGCAGTTTTATTATTGTTCTAGTCAACAAATTTATATTGATCTGTATGTTCTATAAGCTTGAGCTGTATCATTTGCTGTTTGAGTCACATGCAAGGAGAGGTTAAAGACCTTGTGTTTTAGTTCTAGAACTACTAGATCAGTAGAAATCCTCCTGGAGACTGGTAAAACCTAGTTTTGGGGTGAAGTGGAAGGACCTGGTGATGAGACCCAAACTGCAGATCATGTTTTGAAGCACAATGATCTGCTCTGGTATCCATGGAGAGGACACATGCATTTATTTATAGCTACCAGTTATTATCAACTGTTCTCTGAATATACTCAACCGGATTTAGGAGGACAAATACCTTGAATTGAATTAAACAAATCACATAATAGGTGTTGAATAGCTTTATTTAGAAAAGTTGATCTGTGGCTTAAATCATTAATCCCTGGGTCCTTCCTATCCCTGAAACATGTGAGGTTCCCTTGAGGTTCTGGGAGAAACCAGAAATATGAGCTAACTGTTAAAGCTTAGAGTCCAATTAAGGCATATAAGTCAGTGCATTGGAGTTTATAATATTGCTGTATTGATTATAAAAGGAAAGGTGATTATTACATTTGGGATGCATTGTAGTACTATTTGTGTTTATTGGTTTGGCTCAATGATCCTTCCCAGATGGGCCTAAGACTAGGTGATAAATTCAACAGGCAGATTGGTAGACACTGTAATTATTTGATAAAGGTAATAGAGAATTCAAAGGTATGGAAGATTGTTAGAGTAATGCCCCCTAAAGAATCACATTTCTCTGTATCCATACCTTTGAGTAGTCTACAGGTGCCTCCTCCCCACTAGGTTTAGCCATGAAACTTGCTTTGGGCAGAGCAGAACTAATTTAGGACAGGGAGCCAAATAGCTCACTGCCGTTCATTGAAACTCACCAGAGGAGCTGAGTGAAGGCAAGCCTAAAACTCAGTGGATTTTGATGAGGTGCACATTCAGGATGACTATTTTAATAGGCTCCATTGAAGACTCAGTTGGGCAGATCTATGTGGGATCTCCAGAAATAACTCAAATATTTTTACAATAGTTTACTTTTATATGAAGAAGGTGAATCAGTAGGTTGAGATATTTGATCAAAAGCAGAGACAAAGAGTATACAAGTGAATAAGAAGCAGGAGCAGAAGGAGAAGGAGAAGAAAGAGGAGGAAGAAGAAGAAGAAAAAAGAAGAAGAAAGAGGCAGTCTTGGAACAGTTAGATATTTCCCCACCTCCACCTCCCACCCCCATTTTGGAAAAGGGAAGTTATCAAGAAAAAGAAGCTATAGAGTAGGTTGACAGAATCATTAAGAAAATCAATTTCAATTATTTATGAATTTTCAGAGAAATCTTGTGATTTTTATATGAAGAACGTATAGCAGGTCCTCAAATAACATCGTTTTGATATAACATTGATGATGTATCACAGAAACTTAACTCTTGTTATATCAATTAGCCTATGGTAAAATTGGTATCATTATATGGTGTTTGGCTTAAAGATGCATAACCTATCGACACTGAGTGAGGACTGTTTACGGTATTCTAATTCTGTGTGATGTCTGCCATTGTAACTACCTGTTATTTCCCTCGCTATAATGTCTTACCAGGAATTGAGAGGGCACATGTTAAATAGGTTCTCATGGATTGTTGTTTGGGGAGTGAAAGGAGTACAAAGGACATGGGAACCAGATACCAAACTTTCCACTAATGAGAATTAGTGACTAGAATGTCTGGAAGACATTCCAGATAGCATGAGGCCTAAAAGAAAAAAAACTGTTTACATCTACATGGAAGCAATGGAAGGGATTGTGGAGGGTGTTATTCCACCTCCTGACCTTGAAGTATATGGGCCTTCACTTGAGTTTGTAAGGGAAGCAACATCCTTAGTAGTGAACCAGGTCTCAGGTAAAGCAAAGGGGGGATTTTTGGTGGATCCAAAGATGTTAAAGATGTAAGACTGTTAATCATGGCATGGGAATTCCATGAGCTGCAGTGGAAAGGGCTGGGAAGAAAGGGAACCGTGGGATGTTGGCCTGGGAAAACCGATAGCACAGCAGAGATGACCAGAGATGGTGACCAGGGATACCACAGGTTTACCTGGTTTAAAAGATCCCAGCAGTTCCCAAAAGATGAAAGAAAGAAGCCTCAGTTCTGTCAGGATTCAGCTTGTCGTATAGAGTTATGTGTCTTCATTCTATGGGCCTTGAGAAATTAACTATAGAAATGATCCCTGAAAGTGTTGTAGGGAGTTCCTCTAAGAATTCAAAAAGGGGGGCTATAACTAGCAGGGACATTTTTGTCTAAAATATAAATGTAAATATGAACTTTTTTTTTGTGGTACAACCTGGAATTTTTATTTTCTTTCAAATATGTATTTTATCTGTGTTTTAGCTACTAAATATGTGCATTAAAAATTATTACCTGATTTTTTAAAAATGTATGAAATAGTTTAGATTATATACATGAGTGAGTCTATATTTAAGAATTTTATTACTTATTTGTTCTAGAAGGGGTGCTTTACTGAAGAATTTCAAGTATTGAATAAAAACACAGTAAGAGCTTTACTGAAACTTTCAAGGTTTTGTGCCTACACTTAACATTCCATATAACTTTACTCTGATATTGTTTTTATTCTTTGTTACCCTACTAGACACTGTTTGAATTAATGGAAATATATTAAACAGAAAGTACAATATTTACTCACAACATTTTCATCTCCACTTTTAAAAAATTATCTGCTTTACTGCTAAATGGTGAACAAGAAATTTAGAAATTATTGGGTAGGAGAGTAGAATGCCTCTTAGGCTGCATAAACTCAGGATCCCCACTTGTTGAGGAAATATTTTTCCCCTTGAGGAGTTTCTAAAGAGTTGTTTACAAGTCTTACTTGAATTTTTAAGTGCTTAAAAATGATTATCTTGATTAATTGATCATCTATTCAGAGAGACTTCTGCTGCCAAAAGCAAAAAGAGGGAAAAGGAACTTGAAAAACAGAATGATGGACATTTGAGGTCATAACCTCTGACACCCTCCTTCATTCCACATATAAGTGAGCTGGGTTCAGAATCTAAATCAAAATAATATCTGAAAATGGAAGTGGAGGTGGGAGAAGTGTGAGTAAATACTTTAAAATATATAACTCACATACATGTATATGAATATATACACACATATATATGTATCTTATCATAATTCTATTAACAATTATAAATCGATAGTCTCCACATTTTTAGTCATACAATATTCCTTAACTTGAACATAAAGATTTTTTAAAGTTCAGGAGCTCCACAGATTCTTCTACAGGAGTTCCTTGTGTAATTTTTTTTTAAATCAGGAGATTTGTGCTTTGGTTTTCTAACTTAATAGATTACTGAAGTAAAAATGTCACTTACTCTTACTACTTTATTAAAATATCTTTCTGATCAAATAATGAAATAACTTTGCCACGTGTTTAGTTTATCTGCAGGATGGAGGTGGAATTTACGTTCTCCTATGGGAACTTTGGCTTTGGATTTTCACATCAGGTTAGTTCCCTCTTAAAAATCATTCTCCTGCAGCTCTTCAGTCAGTTGTCCCTTTCTGAGCCTCCATTCTTCCCAGTTTGATAGATTCTTTAAAATAAATATTTTTAAAAGAATGCTGTTTTTCTCCAGCCTAAAGAAAATGAAACATTGCTATTATTTGCTTATCCACCTTAAAATAATGATCTTTTATTCAAAATATCTTTATTATAAAATTTGCATGTGTGTGTGTAGACATACTTACTTAATTTAAAACAAAATTATTTTAAGTATTCAAGAAGTGAATGTGGGTTTTTATATCTAGAAATATGTATTAAAATGGATTCATTGATGCCATTCAGATATTATTTGTGCTCTGATCATATATGCTCCTTTCCCCCATGGTTACTTCAATATCTGGTGCTATTGGTATCCTCCTTGATTCATCCAGAAAATAATATGCCCCAAAAAGATATCTTCCTAGCTTTGGCCCGCCCTTTTTAATTCACTGCATATATCCACATTGCAGTGAAAGTGTTTGTACATTAACCTATGTCCTTTCACTGTGTCCATAGGTTATATTTCTAGAATGGAAATTATTGTACAAAACAATGAACTTTTCAAGGAACTGTTCTAGAAAAGTTGTACCAACATACATTCTCGTCAAATGTTTGAAAGAATTCTTGATATCCCTGGGGCTCTGGGGCATTTATAAATCCAGTCATATTAAGGCTGTGGTTATACAGGGGAAAGGACCCCTATTATTTTGCAAACAATCTTTCATTTTTAGCTTTCAATATTTTTTATATTCTTCGTTGTTTTTTTAATTACAAATTGAAAGTGGGCAGACTCATTGAAAAGTCTGCCATTATGTTAACTGAGAAATCGCTGTAAAATGTATTTTGAAATTTTGCCTGTGGTAAATCATAATGATTTTTAATGCCTTTTCAGTCAGAAGTAAGTAAGATAGAGATGAAAGCCAGTAGGCACAAACAGCTTTTCTTTTTTCTTTCTCTGCTTTGATCTTTTCCCCTTCTGCCTGTTATCTTTTCTTATTATCAATTAGGTCTTATAGGGGCCCCTAATTGTTTAGTCTTTTTTTTGTGACAGTCACAGTTTATGAGCATCAACTTCAGGGTCAGGTTTTGCATTTGAATGTAAGTATAATATGTAACAATTCCATTCTTAGGGAGAAATAGCCTTTTCAAATAAAACTGGACAAGTATTGTTTTACGTAGGTGGACTCCACTAAAAATAAGGAACAAAGGTATTGTATGGTAACGAGTGGGAAATTTAAGAAAAGTTCAACTTGATTTTCTGTCTATGAACTTTTTGATAATATAGATCTCTACTCACCTATCATGACAATGTCAAAAAAAAAGTACTGCATTGGGGGCAGATAAAGCTGCATTGAAATCCTGGCTCTGTTGCCTGTTGGGTAACCTGGAGCACATTACTTATCTCAAGTATTGTCTGTAAAATAGGCACAGTTATCTACCACATAGGGATACCGAGAGGATTAAATAATATGAAAAAAGATTCTTGGCAGATATTCAGTGCTCAACCAATGTTAGCTCTTCCCCTCTTATGTATTATTTAAGGCCTGTTTTACATACAGTCCTGGAGCATAGTAGGGTTAGGGTGAACTCTAACTATCATTAAACAGTGTAAAAATATACTTACCATTTTCTTCAGTTAAAGCCTCTTCAGAAAGTTGTGGAGCCATCCATGTTTATGAATATTCCACCACCTCCAGAGAGAACAGACCCTGTGACGTAAGTGTTTGAAGTCTTGTTAGCACAGCCAGATCCTGTGGCCTTTGAAACGTTTCACCATTTGACGGAGCATTTGGTTGTGTTAAGACATTGGCCAGAATGGGTTGGACTAGGAGTGTCAAACTCATTTTCCCCGGGGGCCACATCAGCCTCGGGGTTGCCTTCTAAGGGCCGAATGTAATTGCAACTTCTTAACAGTTAAGGAGTAGTTAACATTTATACAGTTCTAAAATTATTTCGGCCCCAGTAAAAACGAGTTTGACATCCCTGGGTTGGACTATAACCAAAGAGAGCAGTGAGTTGTTTTGCTCAAAAAGAGGGAGAAAATTTGAGTTTCTGGGTATAGCCCTGAAGAGAGCTGCTGGTAGGGGAGTCTGGAGATAAGAAAAGTAAAAGAGGTGGGTGTCAGCTTCATGGCTGAAGGCAGGAGGGGAGGGGTAGCCTGATGAGGAAAGTTGGCCAGTGAGATATTCCTTGTGTAGAAAGAAGTGAGGACTTTTAAGGTCAAGGTGTCTAATAGTTTTTAATTCTCTGCTCCACAGTACAGTAGTATTTACCCGACTTCCACACACTCCATTTGTTATTTCTAAATCCTTTCAAGTCTGTCTATGGTCAATGAATGTCATTAGCAAAACAAAAGTAACTTAAAATATAATATGTCAACCAGTCTTGAAATTTCAACAGTAAAAAATAGATAAAAGAAAAATGAGCACCTGAGGGAGACATTTTAATCTACAGTGTTAAGAATAAGAAATAGAAAATATCTGAAATGGAATTAGTGAATTAGGTATAGAATAGGAAATTATATTCTGAAGTGTTTATTGTCTTATAGTCTCACCAACACTGGGTATTATTATTAAAAATAAATGTCCATTTGATACTGGTGATTTGTTGAAATAGTAAAGTGGGATGTTTTTCTTATGTTTATTGATTGTTATTTCCTTATCCATTTGCTCATTGATTCAACTAACATTTACTGAGTGACTGCTATACCCCAAGGCACTGCAAATATGAATATAAGTGAGGCCTGGCCCTTGCCCTCAAGTAACTCATGGTTTAATGAAAAGGTAACCTGTAAAAAAATTATTAAAAAAGATAAGAGCTCCTCTAGAGGGAAACATACAGAACTATGGGTCTTGGCCAAGGAACTTCTCATACCCATTCTTGAAGAGCTCTGTGATTGCTGTCTCTGTAGTCCAGCCCTTATGATGGGAACTATAGTCATTGAACTGGGAAACCAGTGAATGAATTGGGAGTAACTGTATCCCAGCATGGAGGAGCCAAATGATGGCACTGACCAGACAAAGGCAAGGTGGAGTGGTTACTGTAATAGACAACAAAATCAAAGCAGCAGTCAGAATAGTATGACTCACACAGACCTCTGTCACTGGCTAGCTGATCATGATATTCTTAGAAAAATATATAGGAAGCCTACTAAATTATTACTTGATCTGTATAAGCAGAAAAGCTCTAGGTAAAGTGAACAAAAGTCTAACCTGAGTCAAAAGAACAGAGTCACAGCCCCTCAGTCAATTCCCAGTCTGAGCCAGCCTATAGACTCAAAATCCCTGGAATATGGAGGAGACCTGGTCTCGCCAGGAGAGAATCTGGCACACTGCCAAAAATTTATAATGTTAGTTTTTCTCCCAGCATTTTATCAGGGTGACTGTGCACTAGGGAAAAGGAAATAAACCAAGCTTTCAGGGACTACTGGGCACTGGCTCTGAACTGACACTAATTGCAGAAGACCCAAAACATCACTGTTGTTGACCACAGTAGGGACTTATGGAGGGCAGGTGATCCACGGACTTTTAACTGTGATCCATCCCGCAGCAGACCCAGTGGGTCCCCAAACCCATTGTCCAGGTCCCTAATTCCAGAATACATAGTTGTAATACACGTATTCAGCAGTTGGTGAATTCGTACATTGGTTCCCCAACCTGTGGAATGCGGGATATTATGATGGGAAAGGCCAAATGGAAACCATTAGAGCAACCTCTACTTAGGAAAATAGTAAACCAAAAGCAACACCACATTCCTGGAGGGATTACAGAGGTTGGTGCCGTCATCAAGGACTTGAAAGATCCGGGAGGTGATTCCCATCACATCGCCATTCAACTTGCTCATTTACCTGTGGGCAAAACAGATGGCTCTTGGAGAATGGCAGTGGATTATTGTAAGCTTAACCAGGTGGGGACTCCAACTGTGGCTGCTGTGCCAGATGTGGTCTCATTGCCTGAGCAAATTGACACGTCCCCTCCCCTCATACCTGGTGTGCAACTAGTGATCTGGCAAATGCTTTCTTCTCCATGCTTGTTAAGAAAGACCTTCAAGCAATTTCCTCTCAGCTGGCAAGACCAATGACACACCTTCACTGTTCTCCCTGAGGAGTGTATCTGTTCTCCCATCTTATGTCATAATTTAGTTCACAGCAATAAATACCTTTCCCTGATCACACGGCCTCTCACAGTGATGCCATCATGCTGATGGGATCAGTTGAGCAAGAACCAGACTTTAAAAAAAAAATTTAGTTTCAGATGTACAGAATAGTGGTTCAACAACTATGTAGTTAACAAAGTGATCCCCCTTCTAATTCTAGTGCCTTCCTGGCACTATACGTAGCTCTAGACTTACTGGCGAGACGTTTGCATGTCAGGGTGGAAAGTAGGTCTGACAAAATTCAGGGGCCTTCTACCACAGAGAGATTTCAGGAATCCAGTGGTATGGGGTTTGTCAAGGTGTTCCTGCTAAGGTAAAGGTTAAGGTGTACCTGGGCCCTCCATATCTGCTGGGCCTCTGGATTTTAAAGGTAACATATTTCTCATTTGGGTGTGCTGCTCTGGCCCAGTTACCAAGTGATCTTAGGGAAAATACACACACTCACACATGAAAATACCGTTATTTTCGTTCCTCTCTTCTTATCATTTAACATAAGATATTTTGATGTTACATCATAATATTTAAGTTATATCATAGTATTTAAGTTTCAGGATATTGAGGAGAAGGGTTAACACCCAAGGACTTTACACCTCTTCTGGGGAGTGGGCTAGTGAGTTTGGTTTGTGCAGGATAGTTGTAGGAGGAATCATGACCTTGTTACTGCTTTCACTTGGAGATTAAATGTGTTGTAAGGAAATATGAATGGGTGCCAGGTTGGCAAGGGGTGGACTTAAGGTCGTTGTTTTATGTGTCAGCTTGACTGCACCATGAGATAGAGACTTGGATCTGAGATTGGGAGAGAAATCTGGGCTCAGACACTGTCAACTTCTCTTTAGAACTTCAGGTTCTCTCCTTTCCCATTTCTGTTGCCCATACTCTTAATAGTAAGAATACTCAAAACAGCACTTCTCTCAGGATTTCTGACTTCTGTCTTCTTTCTTAGCTCTATCTTCTGATGGTCCAAAGTGGATAGGTGAGCTTACAGTGCAAAAAAGAGAGTGATTCAAAAGTGGTAGACATGCACTTATGTATAATTTCAATATTTAACTTTATTACCTTTTGCAGAAATGTTATTATACCACAATCAATAGAATATCCAGCATTCTTATCCCCAGACCTGAATATTACTGTTGGGGTGCCAACGTCAGTACCCCAATCCAACCAGCCCTCTGTGGTGCGACTTGAAAAACTTCAGCAACAACCTCGGGAAAGGTAATAAACAAAAACAAAATGTTTTTAAATCTTATTTGTGTGTTGTTTGTATATTAATTTTTTTCTTTGAGACATAGGCTTGCTATTAGTCCACAAACATTCAATGTGGTTATATTTCATGGTTTCAGAGGTTATTCCTGAGTTTTGCTTATCATACTTAGGTGTCTGTTTCAAAAAGTCAGCGCTATGGCAAGAAAAGAGGTGAGAACTCATTTATAAGGTAATGTCAACAAAATAAAGAGATAAACTGGGGCAAGCTCAAAATTGTAAAAATATGAGTTTATTCAGGAATAACAGAGGAATTGCAATTCAGGACATGCAAATTGTAGCAAGCTATGAGTGAATCCATGGAGGGATTGGGGTAAGCTGTACTTATGGGCAGGGAATGTAAGGAGGGAATGGTTCAGTTAGAGTCTGCTAAAATAAGAAACAAATGGAGACCAGCTTTGAAAATTCCGTGAGCTGTCAAAACCAGTCAGCTGGTCATACAAACAAAGCTCAATTTAGCTTTTTTTTAAATCCTCACTCAGGGATGGATATTTATATTTATATTTACATTTATATTTTACTACTTTCAGAGAGAGATGAAGGGAGCGGGAGGGAGGGAGAAAGAGAAACATCAGTCAGTTGCGTCCTGTACATGCCTTGGCCAGGGATCAAACCCACAACCTTTTGGTATATGGGACATGTTCCAACAACTGAGCCACCCGTCCAGTGCTGAATTTAGCTTATTTTTAAAGACCAACTGGACTTGGGTCATTTCTTGTTCATGATTTAGAAACCATAAACAAAACTTCCCAAGGTTGATTTGAGGCAACTCTTTGCCAATTCCCTATCATTTAAGAAAATTCTAGTATTTTCAGTTTTCTGTAAATTGGAGATTTATGGGAAATCAGTTTTTCAGTTCTTAAGTTTTGTTTTTCTGAGGTCACATGCATGAGATTTTCCATTTTATATCCTCCAGTTCCATTTTAAGTTGAAATTCTTTCACAAAAGAAAGAACATTTGCTCTGCCTCCTGACTCAACAGTATATTCTATAGGTTTCTCATTCTCTGCTCTGTATATCTATTTTTTTTTCTCTATCCTTCAATCTAGATATTTCCTTCTGACCTATTTTATAATTCACTGGTTCTTTTTCTCCAAGCTCCACCTGCAGAACCTTGACTTGTCTGGCTCACAGGGACAGTGGTGGTTTTTGCTGGGCTTTCTTTTGAGCAGCGGTACCACTCGACTCCATTTTTTCTAGTAGAATCAGTCGCAGTGAATCATCTTCCCTTTCCGTTCACTGACTCACATGTATCTTTGTTGTATGTTCTCATGATCTTGAGATGTTATTCTCCCTATTTTTTATTGTTGTTCAAGTACAGTTGTCTCCATTCCCCCCAACTCCCCCCAACTCCAGCCATCCCCACCTCCCACCCCGATCCCACCCGCCCTTGGTTTTGTCCACGTGTCCTTTATAGTTGTTCCTGAAAACTCTCCCTGCCAATTTTCCCCCATTATCCCCTCCCACCTCCCATCTGGTTACTGTCAGATTCTTCTTAATTTCTATGTCTCTGGTTATATTTTGCTTGCTTGTTTGTTTTTGGAATTTGGACCTGATAGTTTTCTGTTGCTCAAGTTTATATGAAATTAATTTTCCTGGTTTTTGTGGGAGACTTGGTTTAGAAAGCTTTCTTAGCTTCACAGAGCTCCCACTCCTGATGCTTCCATCTGGTGTTGAAAAAATGCAGTGAGCTGAGTTCTGAGATTCTGCTGAGGCCCTGTACTGGAGCAGAGACCTGGCTGGTCAGCTTCGAGCATTCACGGTGGTTAAACCGCTTCCGTTCTTTCAGTTCTTACCACGAGTCCTTTGCATCCACCCACTTTTTGAATGAACAAACCCCTCCCAGTTTTCATTGCTGTTCTTAAATTGGCCAGCTGT
The DNA here is from genome assembly GCA_007922815.1 of Macrotus californicus. Classification (NCBI taxonomy): domain Eukaryota; kingdom Metazoa; phylum Chordata; class Mammalia; order Chiroptera; family Phyllostomidae; genus Macrotus; species Macrotus californicus. Next base: position 11,786 of record VMDR010027957.1, read on the forward strand.
GCTGTCCTGTGACGAATGTTGGGTATTCGGGGCTTTCTTACTCTCAAGTTGGTCAGGTGCTCCTTTTGTGCTGCTTGCTTTCTCCCGTGTATGCACTGTGCCCCGAGGATGTTATTATGTACAGGGTTTGGCACAGATAATGCCCCTGTTTATTACACAATCTTTTATCACAAAATCATGAGCATGTAATTCTGTAACATGACAATATCACACTCAGGCACACCATATACCATTTTAGGTGAAATGTTCAAATGAAAACTATAAATTATTATACCCATATTACTACCCTACCAACCATACTCAAGCAGGCCTTACTTCTGCTGGGCCCATATATGTGCTTGGGAGCTCACAGGAATACCTTGTCACATGATGTTGTTGTAAATGTTGCCTGTAAGTTTTTGGGTTTGCTATCTAGATACTCTGAATATTTTATTTTATTATTTTTAAAATATAATTTCTTGATTTTGCTATTACAGTTGTCCCATTTTTTTTCTCCCCTTCATTCCCCTCCACTCTGTACCCCTCCTCCCACCAGCATTCTCTCACCTTAGTTCATGTGCATGGGTTCTACATGTAAGTTCTTTGGCTTCTCCATTTCCTATACTGTTCTTAACCTCCCCCTATCTATTTTGTACCCACCATTTATGCTTCTTATTCCCTGTACCTTTTCCCCCACTCTCCTCTCTCCCCCTCCCTGCTGATAACCCTCCATGTGATCTCTATTTCTGTGAGTCTGTTCCTGTTCTAGTTGTTTGCTTAGTTCGTTTTTGTTTTATTTTTGTTTTTTTTTAGGTTTGGTTATTAGAGATACTCTGAATATTTTTATGTAGATGTTTGAGAAGATTCAAAAACTGTGCTACCTCTGCTGACAGTATCTTTTTAGAATTTGCCTTTTTTGCCATATTTCACATTTATAAAAAATTTTCTGTAGGGGAATTTATTTACACAGACATCTACAAATAACAATTTTGTTTCTTCATTCATAGTCCTTACTCTTTAATTTTGTTTTGTCTTACTGTGATAGCTAGAAGTCCAGTCAGTATCTGATAAGAATGGCAGGGCAGGGGGGAGATAGCTTTGTTTTGTTTATGATCTTTAAAGACAATGCTTCTAGCCCTGGCTGGTGTAGCTCGGTGGATTGAGTGCGGGCTGCGAACCAGAGGGTCGCCGGTTTGATTCCCAGTCCGGGCACATGCCTGGGTTGTGGGCCAGGTCCACAGTGGGGGCCAAGTGAGAGGCAACCACACATTGATGGTTCTCTCCCTCTCTTTCTCCCTCCCTTCCCCTCTGTCTAAAAATAAATAAAATCTAAAAAAAAAAGACAATGCTTCTAGCACTTACCAGTCAGAAGCATTATTTATGTGTTTTTTTGGTAGCTGTCCTATACCAGCTTAAGTGAATTCTTTCATTCTTCTCTAGTTTCCTAAGAGTTTTCTTTTTATTTTACTCATGAGTTGATGTTGGATTTTGCCAGATGCTTTTTCTCTTTTAGTCAAATTGTATTTAAATTATATTTTTTAACGTCAATGTCAAAATATTCTTGTGTTTGTGGAATAAACCAAATTTGTTTATGGT
>VMDR010027958.1:0-13351 GCA_007922815.1 Macrotus californicus
ATTCAGTCACAAGCACATCTGTAACAATATTATTTATAGTGGTAAAAATTAAAACATTCTTCATTCCAAACATCAGGAAAGTAAATAAATACATTATTGGTACATTGGTCCAGTGGACTTTGTGTGAGGCATTACAGAGTCCTCTTCTGAGTAGGAAACATGTCTACGGTGTAATATTATGTTGAGAAAAAAGATATAACTTTCCCGTGTTCTATATGTGTAATTAAAATAGAAGGAAATAAGTAAGATATTAACAATAGTTATCTCCAGGTTAACTCTATTTCTTGTAATATCCATACAGTATAATAGACATAAAGGGGAGTGTTCCAACAAACTGGTTGACCACTACTGTGGGAGGACAAGCATCATTCAGAAACTGGTCAGGTCACCATGCTGAAAGATCCCACCTAATTCTGAGACCCACAAAATGCTATTATAGCCCCAAATCTAGGGACCTGACTCACAATGCAATTCATCATGCCAAGACCCTTGGTGAATAAAATATTTACCTGCTGTGCTTGGCTTATGGGCCACTTCAGCTCTTCATACCTTGTGTCATATCAGAGTTAAAGGGTAAGTAAACGTGCAGGTACTTTCAAAGGTCTAGAAGCAGAATCTATATCATTGGATCACATTTCTGAACAATTTTTAACATATTTATGCAAGTTATAAATGTAAGCCAATTAGCATACATGAATCAGCACTGCATTCTCAAGGTACTTATTAATTCCACTTGCTATAAATTCTGAGATTTATTGATGCTTCAGACCTTAGGAAGCATGTTGCTCCCTCCATGTTTGAGTATTAACTGATGCTCATGACCTTTGCAAATTGAATGCTTCAGTGTATATATACATACACACAGTCATACATATATATTCTTATATGTCTTGCTGGAATTCATCACTTAAAGGACCTTTCTTCGTAAACCTGCCCTCTCCTGCCTGAGCCCATTCAGCCTGCGGTAATATCCCATCAGGGTTAACTAGAGGGCACCGCACAATTCAGTAGCTGGGATCTAGATAAAATGACTTTCACTAATAGGAAGCTAGAGCAAAGGAAGCACACAGAGAGAGTTAGATCGAGCCTATTTTTTGTGTGTTTCTTCCACATTAACAAGTGTCAAATGAGAGGTAACTAATAGCCAATAGGATTAGGAGCCCCAATGATAGCATGCTTCCACAGGCAATCATGCCCACTTATAGGAAAACACCTGTGGCCTGACTACCTTTTTAGAACCTGGACTCATTTGTTCAGTTCACTATTTAGACACACGAGGCTTTCACTCTCCCGATTGCCTCATGGCCCTCCCCTGCTTTCCTGAACATTTTTGTGCTCACACATCTGAAAGGATTGTGTAGAAATAATGTAGAAATGTCTTGGTGGGCATGGTTACACATCATCATCATTGCTGTAAGAAAAATAAAGCCGCCAGTCCCCATTATAGCTTGCTGCTCTTCCTGGTTTCATAAATGAGCCAAAAGGAGGGCAAGCCTATTTCTACTGCAAAGAAGGCACAGTGGGTTGGAGAAATGTTTTGAGACAGTGAAGCACATAATGCTGTCCAGCTGTGGAATGCTGAGAACAACAGCTAAGGAATGGCCTGACAAATCACAATCTGGGAGGCTGGCTCTTCACTTAAAGATGCGATATATGTGGCTTCTAAGTGGTTTTTAGAGTTTGAACAAGTTTGTATGAATATGCTTTACAGTAGGAATTAAATTCCCCTTCTCATAGTAACGTATGATGTATTGACTTCTCTGTGCTCAGAAATAAGGTCTGCATTGGGGAAGATTCCAATGAAAAATAAAATCATGTCCCATCCTCGAGCTTTCACCAAAGCTAGAAGAATAAATAAGGACAAAGCTAATGACAATATCACCTTAGCTATTACTGCATCCTCCATCACCTCACTTGCTTCAGTCTCAAAAAAAAGAAGTGTTTCCATTGTCCTGTTCAAGACTGACACTCTCATCCCAACCTATGCTCCACACATTACCCAAACAAACAGGGCTTGTTCACTTTGGCCTCCTTTCCTCTATGTCCAACCTGTCCCTCTCTATTCCATCTGTGCCACCTGCAGAATAAGATCATGTGTTCAAGCTGCTTTCTTTAGAGTTGAAATCCTTCCTACAATCCTACACTCCCTTCTTCTTACCACCTGTCTCTCATTTCCTTCACAGCAAAGCACCCAAAAGAATCTTCAACACCTGCTTGCCTCAGGTCTCACATTCTGTCTGCAACCTTAAGTAATACAACTTCTGTTTCTATCACTCCACTGTACCCACTTTTGCAAAGCAGGATTTTGTGGATGTCACTTGAATGGACTCTTTTTTTATATTTGAGTGTCTTATCTTCTTAGTGTAGACTCTCATCATCTTTAGCTTCAAGGTTTCAAGAGCCACCTAATTGGGTCTCTTGGTTTCTAAGTTTGTACTGCTAGAATCCATTTCCCAGGCTGCTGCCAAACGATCTTCCCAAAACCAGTCCAAGCATCCTGATCTTTCAGTGCCTTCCTACTGTCAAAAGATAACATAAACAGACATGATGCTTACTCCATGGAGCTTATAGTTCAGAAGGGGTGACCATTAAAAAGCCAGTGAAATGATGAGTGGTGCGAACTCTGATGAGATTTACCAAGGACACAAATGTTATTATAGAAATTTAAAGAATAGGGAAATATTTTAGATAAGGATGTGTGGAAACTTCTCTCTGAGAAGGTGTCATTAAAGCAAAAACTAAGATCCAGGTGAGGACTCAGGGAACACATGATCCAAGAACAGCTGAGTCCCTGATTCAAGACCATGCTTGGCATGCCTGAGGAAGGGCAAGAAGATAGAGATGGCTGCACAGGAAGAGGAAAAGAAGCAAGAAAACAAGGTTGCTAGCATAGGCAGGGGTAAATCATGCCTGGTCTTGTGGGCCAGGTTAAGGACTTGGATTTTATTACTAGTGTAAGAGAAAGCTTTTGATGGATAATAATCAAGGGAGACAACCTAATTTTGTTTTGAAAACAGCCTTCCATCTGCAGAGTGACAAATAAAATGAGGAGCAGAGAGGTAGCTAACTAAAAAGACAATGCCAATGCTGTGAACTTTGGAGGTGTCAATGAAGGTGGAAGGAAATACACAAATTCAGAGACAAGGTTACAAGGCTTGCTGAATGAGAGGAAAAGAAAAGGAGTAAAAAATTTCTCATTGGAGCAATCATGTGGGTAGGGATACCATTACTAAGATGGAGGAGATGGAGAGAAAGAGATTTGAAGAAAAATTAGGAGTTCAGCCTCAGATATATTAACTTTGAGATGTTTAGAGCCATATTGCAGATAATTAGAAATATGAGTCAGAGGAGAGATCTGGCTGAATATATAAGGCATCTATGCATGAACTGTATTTATAGTCATGGGGACGGATGAGATCATTTGGCAAGAGGGTGGCAAGTGAGAAGAGTGTACAGAACAAAGAAACCCCAAGTTTTTAAGGTACAGTAGAATAATTGACACCCAGAAAAGAGATTGAGAAGGTGCCAATAACAGGAGAAACCATGAGAGGGTGGTGTGAGAGGAGCCAAATGAAGAAAATGTTTCAAGAAAGAGGAATAATCAAATGTCAGTAAGATGAGGGTTGAGAATTAATCATTTGAGTTGGGAAGAGAGGTTTTGAATAAAAGACATCTGGAAATGTACAGCTAAATGAGAAAGATCATGAATAGATAATTCAAGAATGTAGACCTACAATAAGTAAGTTACATAGGAAACATCTAGATCCTCACAAATAATCAGACATAAAGATTAAAGAAAAACATTTAAATAGTACATTACTAAACCAGATTTAACATTAAAAACAATATAACAAGTATCAGTCAAACTGTAGTAAGATTGATGTTTTATATATTACTCTTGACATTATAAATTAATGGAACTCTTTGACAGGAAAATAATTTGGAAGTAGATATATCAAGAACTTTCACCCAGGAATTGAGACTCTAACCTAAAAAAATTAACCTAAAATATTTGCATGTCCTGGGTTGTTCATTCTAGCATTGCATAATGTCAAATAACAAAAAATTAAATATCCACAAATAGTGAAGTGGCCAGGTAAATTGTAGTGCATTAGCTTAGAGGAATAGTATGCAGACTAAAGGTAATATAAAAAACGTTTATGACATAATGGAAAATAAATGTACAAAATTACTGATTGTAAGGTAAAAGTTAATGTGTATTTAAGAAAAATTGCCTGGAAAGAAAGGCACCCAAAAAACTTGGAGTAGTTTTATAAGGAAGATAGACTTATAGATGATTGTTCCACTATTTTCTCTGTCAGCTCTATTATGGTTTGTATCACTTTCATAAAAACAAAGATGTATTTAATACATTTTGGCAAGATTACTCTCTTTTGGCTTCATGGATAACAATTCTGTCATGAATATCATTTTGAATAAAAAGGGATATATTAATATTTATAAGCTTCACATCACAGCTGTGGGTACATCTTTTAAATGAAGGTAGGACTACTTGTGCTGACATATTTGCTTTAAGACCCAAGTTCCTTGGTTTATTCTGTTTATAAATATGTACCTTTGTGAATTGTTGTTGTAAATGTAAGCTGAATCTCCTTGGATAACAGTTGACAATCCCTTAAAAGATCCCTATTTTAAGGTGGTGTTTTTCCATTCCTATTTTGCCTACTACAGAAATCCCCTACCTCTCCACAAACCAAGACCCCAGACTCTTTGGGGCATGAGCACAATCCATTACTAAGTAAATATTTTCTGAGCACAAGGGCCAAGAGGCTGTTAGCCCACACCTGAAACCACATTCCCAAAAGTAAGTATTCAGGTGACACTCAGGAGATTTTGTTGTTGTTGTTTGTTTTGTTTTTCCAGTTTCAGTGAAGGCTCTGGGCTCAGGAAGAAGGAGGGGACTTTTTCTGTCTTGTATTCAAAAGGACACACCACAAGCTGTGATGAACTTTTTCTGAGAGACATTCCAGCCAGTCACTGTAATGTAAGTATATATTTATATATATAATACATATACTTAAATATATATTTATGTATTTGTGTATATATAAATATATATATTTATATATACACACATACACACACACACATACAGGGTCCAGCAGAAGTACTGCCTGCTTGTGTGGTTGGTAGGGTAGTAATATGGGTATAATAATTTATAGTTTTAATTTTAACATTTCACCTAAAATGTCATATTCGTGCTTGAGCATGATATTGTTATGTTACAGAATTACATGCTTATGATTTTGTAATAAAAGATTTTGTAATAAAAAGGGGTGCTATTTTTGCCAAACCATGTATATATGAATGATAGACGGTAGAAGAAAAAATTAAAATACTTTTAATTTAAACAATGACTGCAATTGTCCAAAGTAATGCCCAATTTTAATTTTGGAGAAAAAAATTTAGTACTGTCAAAAAAATGTAGCCTTATTTATCTCAACAGGAAATTGGAAGGGAAGAGTGGTGGGGGGGTTGTGGACGGAGGGAGAGAGAAGCCCAAAACCAATGTTGTGTATTTTATAAATGAATTATTCAGGTAAGGAAGATTGAGGCATATGAGAAAAAGGGGGTGAGATGCAGCTCAAAGAGCTTGGAGATAATAGAAAATCTATTTTTTTCAAATCTGATTTACAAATAAAATAACAAGTTTTTCTACATTCTAGTTGAGATGAAACCTATTATTGAAAACCCTTATATATAACTCTTCGCTAAGCACAAAGCACTGCAATACAATCTTAAAAACATGCTTTCTCCAAGGTGAAGGCTGACTGGCTCAGTGACTCGGGCAACCCCCCAAAAATCTGATTGAAGCTAAAAATGACATAAATCACAGAGAACTACAATTTGAAAATTCATTGTATGAAGTAATTAATCAAAGCATGGCTGAGTTTTAGGAGTTGAGACTTTGATCTGACAGGTAGAAGAAATGTAATGAAACGAGTGGGGATCAGGCTGCAGTGCTAGGACTTAACATGTTTTTTCATGCCAGCCACAAGTTTATTTCTATTTTTTTCCTCACTGACAATCCCATATTAAAACAAATGGACCACATCGGGAAAAATCTTGAATACACATAGTGCTTAAGAATATATTTTTCCAGATACAGGAATAGCTTGAAATCCATGAATATGTTTGCATCTTTTACATGCTAAAGAAGTGGAGGGAGGGATAATATAGGACATGAAAGAAAGCAAACACCTAATCCTAAACCGAGAACTTACATGTACTGCTTGGAGAGGTGGGAGTTCTGCTTGTCGTACACTCACTTTATGCATGTCGGTGTGAAGGTTTTTCAAGAAGAGACAGCCAGGGGAAGCGGAATAGACAAATGCCATGTGGTCACGCAGTGTACTAAGTCAATTCCTTTCTAAGTGCAGGTAAATCATTTTTTATTTAGTGATAGCCATTGACTCTATTACAAATTAATGAGGGCTGGGAAGCTTGATTGGGGATTGTCTGCCCACACATTTGCCATCATCTTAAAAAAAATAGACTGTTTATAACTTGAAGCAAGGAGATATCGAGATATCTGAAGACATCAAGCTATAAAGTTCTAGTTACCATGCCCTGGCCATTTCGAGGAGTCCTTTTGAGGACTTCCCTTGAGGCATCTCAGCCCTTTCTTGAACTTTTAGGCAGCATCCATCAATTAGAGCATTCTTATGCCTCTGGTCCTTCTTGTTTTTAAATTCCTAGTTACCTAGTATTTTCCCAAGACTCATTATATCTCACTAGAATGACTCACAACAGAACAGTAGTATTCTGCAAAGGTAAACAGAAAGAGAGTGGACTCCTCAGAACCAGGAGCTGCTGCCCAGTGGTATTTAAGCTTGTGAAGCAGACACAAGAATGATAAGAAGGTGAATAAAAACAGCAATGTTTTTGTGACAATTCAACCATATACAACCAACTCAGTCAATGGTTCAATAAACATTTCAAACATGTTTAATTTAAGAAACAACATGCTTCCTGTCAATGCCATATTTCATGGGAAAACCATGTAAGGATGTGTATGAAAATGTAATCTTATGTCAGTTACTTAACACTTACATTGAACAACACAGTAAGAATTTGACAATTCTGATTCTCTGCTCCCTCTCCAGTTCACCACAGAGGCTGTTTCAGACTTTTCAACTTTCCACAAATGTCTCCTGACCCATCCTCTCAATAGGTGACCTCTCTTACTTTTTCACAGAGAAAATGGATGGAAATGAAGATTAACTGTCCCAACTTCTCACCACTGAGGAGCCAATTCACAAACAGCATACCCATCCTTTCCTCTCTTGCCCAGTCTCTTTGTAAGATGTGTTCCACTTCCTGCAGTTCCTTGTTCTCCTGTCCTCCAGAATTCATTCCTTTCCATGTCTTCAAGATATCATTCAATCAATTACTAAATGCTGTTCCTCTTCATCAGGGCTCTGCTAGTACCCAAGGCACCTTTGTACATCGATGTGAAAAGATAATTATGAAAAGACATCACTTCCTCTGGATTACACCTCTTGGTGCTACATCAGGGCTGAATATTACTCCCTGGTTGCCCCCTCCCCAGGCACTTTTGTGATATACAACTGTGGTCCTGCTCTCTGTCTACTGTTATCAGCACTACTACCTATTCTGGTCCATACCAGCTACTTTTAAAAAATCTAAGTCATTTACATCGAAAGAGAGGGAAGGGAAATAGACCTAACCTCAAAATCTCCACCAGAAAATTCCTGTTTTTTCAGAAACTTTCTGAAATTATTGCCTTTATTTGTCTAGTCATCTTCCTCATTTTCTACTTAGCCTCCAGTTCACTAAAAAACTGCCTTTCATCTCGATTTCTCTGCTGAAATTATTTTCACAAAAATCTCTGTTCTATCCTTTGGCATCATTGGTGTAGTTGGATACACCCTCTTCTGAAAGTTTTCATACCCACACCACCCTGGTCCCCAAAATACTCTCTTAGTTTTCCTTCTATCTTTGTTCCTTCTTAGTCTCAGTTTTCTGCTAGCCTCTTGAATGTTAGAATCTTTCAAGTTTCTGTCTTAAAGTCTTTTCTATTCCACATCCCCTCACTGATTTGTCTCATTCATTCAAAGAATTTGAATAACTCTATCTCTGCCAATGACTATCTTATCCAAATCTCCAGCCAAAGAGCACCCAAACTTCAAATCATTGTAGAGTCAACTTCCCAATGGACAGCTCTATTTGGGTAGACTACTAATACTTACAATTCAACAAATCTCAATATGGAACTTGTTATATCTTAGTGAATAATATAACTATTAACTCAGTTGCCCTTGCCAGAAACCAAGGCAGCACATTGATTCTTTGCTATTTTTTCCCTCTACCCCCACCATCCAATCAACCAGTCACATCTATTTTGTTTCCTAAGTGTCTCTCAACTCTACCCAGTATCCTGCGTATGCTCACTACTTCCTTGTTCCAGAATCCTAAATATGCTAACTGCTTTTCCAACCTCTCTTCTTGCCCATTTTCATTCAGTTCTCTAGAATTATCTTTCTAAAGCACAAATATTACTTTACTTTCTGCTGCTTAAAATTCCCCAACTGCCCTGGCTGGGTGTGGCTCAGCTGGTCAGAGTGTCCTGTAACCAAAAGGTTGCGGGTTCAAACATACCTAGGTTGTGGGTTCAGTCCCCAGTTCCAGTGTGGGCATGTGTGACCACAGTCTACAATCCCCAATGCAGGTGCCAATCCCAGTCCAGCCACATAAGGAAGGCAACCAATCAATGCTTCTCTCTGATATCAATGTTTTTCTCTTTCCCTTCCTCGCTCCTCTCTTCTGTCTCTAAAAAGCAATGGAAAAAAATATCCTTGGGTGAGGATAAAAAAAAAATTTCTCAGCTGCTCCTCATTATTGAAACATATAGTCTAAAGCTCTTCAAAGTGGCTTACAAGACCTTGCCCAACCATTCTGCTGTTCTCTCTGTCCTCATCCCTCACCATTATTTCTTTACACTAATGCCCTTTGGTTTCTAGATCACATCATATTTCATACTATCACACATAATATTCCATCTGTAGGGGGCATCAGTTGTCTGGCCCCACACTCTGAGGGGGCTAACTCCTGCTCTTCCTTCACCATTCAACCTGGCCTACATTTCCTCCAGGAAGTGTTCACTGACACCCATAACATCCTGCCACATCCAGGTCTGAGAGAGGAGCTTTATAAAGAACATTATTGAGTCACATAAATTGTAAATTCAAGGAAGATTCTAGGTTTAGTCATATGAGATGCAGGACTCTGGTTTCCCTGGGTCTCAGTGATGCATCGATCTGGTGTGGATGTCGTTCTATGTGAGTTTTCTACTGAAGAAAGGAGTAATGCCGAACCTATATCCTTATAGCATGCTGTCCCAAGGAATTATTAATGATAACAATAATAGGAGGATGGAATATCAGGACATCAGGGAACCAGATAAAAAAATTATACTTGTCCAGGCAAGTATCATTTAAGCATAGTAAATGATGAAGAAAGTATGATGTGCAAAAGTCCTAGGTCATCCTTGAAGTCATCTTCCTCACCTTTTTTTACCTACCATTAGGTTTCTGAGTATTTACTATGGACTGGGTGACAAGCTTGACCCTGGAAATACACTCATAAATAAGGCATTTTTTGTCTTCACAGAATTTTGTGGTGGCTATAGGTAAGTGAGCAGGGACAATACAAAGAGCACAATGTAGTTGTCACAGTGGAGGAAAGCTGAGTGTTATGGAATTCCATGGGAAGAGCATGACTCCAGCTATGCAAGTTGAGAGGAGGTTTGAACCACACATAGAAGGCCATTAACACCTGTTATAGGGTTTGGAGTTTATCCTTAAACCAAAGAAGAGCCAAGAAAGAGTTCTGAGACTGGGAGACTATGGTAATTGTGTCATGGATTTAGCCAAAGGCAGCAAGAATAGGGATGAGGAAGAGTGAAAAGATTAGATAGCCACCTAGAAGTGAGTAGAAAGGATTTTTGGTTGATTTAGATAGGAGGGAAAAGAATCAAGAATTTCTGGGATGGTGGGGGAGTGGTGAGGGGGGAAATGCAGACAACTGTAATTGAACAATAAAATAACTTTTTAAAAAAGAATGACTCTCAAATGATTCTATCAAATTATTTACTGAGCTCAGGAAATGGTTGTGGGACACATTGCCTATAATCCTTAGGGTAGTAAGAAAAATTCTGGCCCTTGATTACATAGGAACCATAAAGAAATATAATAAAGGAATCATCCTCCTTTATACTAGAAAAACCCTAAATCCTAATAGTGACAGTGACATCTTTGTTACCAAGGAAGACAATTAGAAGAACAAAGACTACCAAAGAAACTATAGTGACTCTACCTGGGGAATTCTAAAAGTTGGACTAGAAAACCACATGTGTCAAATGGTGAAGCAGAGTTCTGTCTAGCATTAGAGAGCCATTTTTTTCCTTTCTTTCTAATCTGTTTGACTCAAGAACTTCTCGATTACATTGGATGGCAGTGACCCATGATGGGCTCTTTGGATCGTTAAAGTGTTTTGATTTGTTTTCATTCTTACTCACTCTAAAATAGTTTTCTTTATATCTAGTACCATCTTCTCAGGAACTAAAACTATGAATTTAGTAATTTTGCACAGCAAGTTAATGAAGAAAAGTAAAAAATTATAAACAGACTTGATGATGACAAGTAATCAGATCAACTTGCTATAATTAATGCATTTCTCTTAAATATTTGTAATTATTTCTTTTTAGAAATGTCTCACAATACCCAAGAATAACATTAAAACTTTCCCTCATAAAATGATCAGCAACTGCCTGAATTTTAAGAAAGCAAAAGATAGCAGCAAAGTTCACATGAAGCTAAAGAAAGATACTTGTCTGCAAAATAAAAATAAAATTGAAATGAGTCCTGAGAAGCAGGAATAAATAAAAAGTACCATGTAACAGTAACTAAATGCTGTATCTTCTTAACCCAATTGGGTCAATATTTCCTCTTCTCTTCAAAAGGAAAGCTGCCTAAGAAAAAGTTTTTAGTGGTAGCTTTGCTATTTTCAATCAGACTGCCAGTTAGGTATAAATGAAAAATGTATTTGTTCAACTTGAGAGAAAAATTTGGGGATGGGATTGGTAACCTCCTGACAAGAGAGAATAAATGAGGATCAGAGAGAGGCATTGAAACTAACAACAGACTATTTGTCTTGTCGCTTTATTGTCTCCATATGGAGCTATTAAAATAGAACAACGCAGAAACAATACATTAAGCTACAGCTCAAGTTCAATCTTCAGTTATATGCTTTTGACTCTTTAGAAAAGGGTATTCAAATTGTTCCTCAATGCAATTCTTATGATCTGAGTTGAAGATTTCTGGACAGAATCAGAAATTTTATGGAGTGACCACTTCTATAGAAATCTTTGCTGGGCACATTTAGCTTTGTGGAGCTGCCTTCCTTGTAGCTCAGCTCTCCCATCTGGTTTTGCCCTGTGCAAATGTCTAATGGAAAAGCTTTTAAGTGGGAGAAAAATAATGTGATAGATGCCTTATTTTCCTCTATAGTTGGAAACAAAGCTTTGTGACACATTTGCTAAAAAGGGCAGTTTATATGAGTGTGTGTGTACATGTGTGTTTAAGATTAAACAGAGGCTTAGAAGAATAAAATATAATATCTTCTAAATATTGGATTTACTGGTGTCATTCTTAAGCATGCATAAAGCCTGGCTGGTAAATGACCATAAATCTACCTTTCCCATGTGATAGTTAAGAATAAACTATTTTAAATGACATAATATTAACAACTCTAGAATATCAAAATTGTTCATTAAAAGAAAATGTCTCATGCAATTAAGTGGGTGAGTGGGAAGGTTAAACTAACAACCACAAATAACCAACCACATTGTTCTCTCTGAATTAACTAGATTCTTAACTGAATCAATCCACTGTCTCATATTTACAGGAAGCCAGATAAAGTTCATGTTGCAGTTATGATAGCCTCATATAGACCGTCCATTTGTGTCCTGTCCAAGAACTGTGGAGACCTCCCAGAAAAAATCAATATCAATATCTAACATATATTTCAAAACATTTCCCTTTCTAATTTATTTTATGTTTTTTTTTATTTCTGTACCCTTATCCTTTCTCTTTTCACCTCTATCTTGGACAGGTAAAAATATCTTTCAGAAATCTGAGAACTGGTTAAATTTCAACACGTACTTAAAAACTTCACATTGGAGATAAAAAAAAAATGTCTAGGGGAATAAAACAAAGGCATTTTAGAAAGTAAGTTAGGAGGAAGTAATCTATTTTAAGTACACATAAAAATAAACTCTTCTAGAAAAGGAACTATATACAGATGTGGGAGCCTTGGACCAGAGGACAGGAAGACCCTTTAGGGTTAAGATTTCAGATACTAGAAATGAGGCCTCCCTCTAGTCAGACGTCATATGAGTAGGAGTCTAGAGCAGTGTTATCCAAACTTTAAAGTACATAAGACTCACCTGGAGGGCTGGTGAAAACACAGATTTCAGGACAATACCCCCCAGAGATTCCGGATCAATTAGACTGTGGTGAGATATGAGACAGTGCACTTCTGAGCCTGCAGATGCTGCTAATGTGCTTGGCTTAAGGATAGAGACCTGATCGGCTGTAGGACCACCTCCAGGACTTACAAGAAGCTGGGATGAAGCAATACAGACTCCTCCTACCAGAGTGGTGTTCCACATGAGTGGACTATGGAAAGGAGAACCTTGATCTCTCTCTTCTACCTGACTTTTCAGAGATCCCCCCAAAGGATTAGATCAATGTTCCTTGACAAATCTATACACATAGTGCTATTTTTCAACTAATGCCTGGCTTCAGAAGTATCTTTACACCTCTTTTTTCTGAGTGCTATGATCTAGTGGGAAGAGTAAATGATTTCTACAGTTACCATGCTCTTGAGCTCTAGCACACTCTGTTACTATAGCTTCTCTTTTCACAGTGCCCCCACAAGTGAGAGATCTCTGTCTTTTTTTTTTGGCAGCACAAGTACTTCATGTACAGAAGTTTGGTTTTGGGGGTGCGTTTAAAAAGATTTTTTAGTTAGTTCTTTTAAAACCATTTCTTTATTCTCATAGAATACAATGCATGGTTTACATGAAGCAAATGTTGTTTTTCACATTAATGATAATATACGTTCTGCTGTTAAAGTCAACTTCATTGAATTAGAAATCACAGAAAACCATTTCTGTTCCCGTTTCTATCTCCTTTTAGTCTATGAGTCTTGTGTCTCAGATGATTCATTTATAATCTGGTTATTACAATATTTATCTCAGAGAGAGATTGGGAGCTTCAGCCAATGTTTGTAGAATATTTGGAAA
>VMDR010027959.1:0-13351 GCA_007922815.1 Macrotus californicus
TTAAGTGAATAGTTATTGAGATCTACTATGCGTCAAGCAGTATGCTAGGAATAGGGAATACTGTTGTAGCCTAAGGAAGACAAGGTAATATATTAAATAACAGGATGTAGGAAAGAAAAGAATATCAAATAAGAATATATTTCAGTAACACGAGATTTAAAAGAATAAAAAATGCTGTTATTTTGGGGCAAGCCTAACTTGACTTTTAGGTGGTTGTTAGAGCTGTTTTATCTCACATAACGAAGCCACATCTGCGTATTTTCATCTTGTTTCTATTTCTGCCTCCTCCCCTCGACTCAACACCACTTCAATGTTGGAAAGAAAATAATTTGCACAACCAGTTACCTCTGGTTGCTTAGAGCATTGTCTCATGGTGAGAGGTGTTAAGTGAAGAAAAGCAAGAGAAAAACAGCTCTTCACCAAGCTCTGCCCCTTCCCTTAGCCCTTCCAAGGCATGACACTGCTTAATTAACCAACTAGCACTTAGGATACTCACTTAAGTATTGGGACAGATTCCCTAAGCCCCTCTTTATCTGTATTTTCTTTGCTAAGCAAGGAGCTTGCCAGCCTGATGTGTCTGTGATATGTAAATGGTGCCCTGGATCGTTTTACATTCAAATCGGCCCTGGGAGAGCAGCTTCTGAGCTGTCATCTCTGCTGAAAGATAGCAAACCTCAGATGTCAAGGAAGATTCTGAATTTAATTCACAAAAGCTGGGTATTTGCTTCCTGGCTCTACTGATTTCAGTCAGTTTGTTTGATTTATCTGCTGTTGGTGCGATTTTCCCCTTATAGAACCTGAGGCTGATGAGCCCCGAAGGACAGAGTATTTGACGATTTTGTTCAGTGTGTAGCTGGAACTGTGTTGCCTCAGGTACATAGAACGTGAATGTAGCAAAGGTGTGTACATGGAGCTCAGTGGGGATGTGCCTGGAAGAGGAGTGAGCTCCATTCCATCTCTCTTTTGACTGACTCCTGGAGGGAGTCTATAAGAATCCTAAGTGGAAAGAGGTCCTTCCTTGTGAAGCATGATACCCCAGTCTGGGGACAGGGCCCTGGCAATGCCCTGTCCATGTGAGACCTGGGCTGCCTGAGGCTATTTCCCATGCCCAGGCCCCAAGCATGCAGGTCTACCCTTTGTGACTGTGGTGTCCCACACTCTTTAGGAAGCTGGCATTGGGGGAGGTAGAACCCCAAACTGGTCTGCTATTAGGAGGCTGTAACAGCTTTCATTAAAAATCCCCCTCAAACACCTACAGAGACCAGCAGGTAACATAAATGCGTAAACAGGGTCAGGTATAAAGAAAGCAAGTGCAGCAGCCTGATGATGATTGTCTCCTGCTGTTCGTCTCCGGCTGCAGCACAGAGGAGGGGGCTAGTGGCTGGTGTTGCCTCTGGTTTCCTGGCACCCAGAGGACACTGTCTAAAGGAGTATCTGCCACTGTCCTCCAACAGAGGGGTCCAAGGTGCACTGGAAGTCTAACGTGGCTGGCAGTGCAGACTTCTCAAGTGGAGCCAAGGAACTAGATTTTCATGTGAACTATCTTTATTATCATCATTAGTAACTGATTCAATTTTAAAGTAAAAGGTAGAAAAGGAAAGAAAAAGAAGAGGAAAAAGTATATGAGGAGATAGTTATGGGCCAAAAAGATGCTTCTATCAGCTGGACTTCACCTCCAGGGTCAAATTGTAAGCTCTGGCCAGAGCACGCGCATTGAATCGGAAGGGCCCAGGTGAGGCTGAGTGAGAAGTGTCAAAAGGCCAGAAAATGGCAAGAAGTGATGGCGTTTGGAAGAGAGGGAATGGGTGCTGATAACGAACATTGCTCCTACACAGTTTTGCTTTAGAATTGCCATTTCTATCTAGCTCAGATGGTTATAGATTAATGTGGAAATAAGCAAAGTAAAGAAAGAAAGTCAATTATTTATGACCATCCAGAGTGCCACTTAGACAGATGCTCAAGGAGAAAACAAATAGTGACCTGAAATTAGGGTTAGTGACCATGTTCTGGATGTTAACACCTGCCCAGAGTTCCCTTCATCAGAGTGTTTGTCTAGCAATAAACAGAACACTTTTCTACAGGGCTTCCAAATGGTGTCGGCTCTATGGTCCTTTATGAACAAAATTATTTCTCCCTGAACATCATCTAAAGTACCTTCTGGTTTAACTTCTCTCTCTCTTGTATTGGATTAGTCAAGTACATTTTTCATTTTCACCAAAAATTGTATTGATTTGGGTATTTGAGTGTGTGGGCTGTCTCCCATGTAGTGTAACATTGATATCAATTCATGTCTTGATTTGATAGCTATCAATTTCAACTGGTCTACCTGATTGGGGAGCATCGTCCAGCGAGAAATCTCCAGCATGAAACTCTGAAAACCACTTTTGACCCTTCAATCAGTCACAGCACCTTCTGCACACACTGCACAAATCTTTTTTTCGTGTTTCAGGTGCCTTTTTACCTTTCTTGAAATAATAAAACATAATATGCTGAAAATTTTGCATATTTTCTTCCATCTTCAATGTCAAAATGGCTACACAAAAATTCACCAATTTTGGTAAGTTGTTTTTAAATGCACACTGATATGACAGCTGTCACAATACAGTCTAAAAAAAGTGTTTTGAAAGAAGTTAAAGACAACTAAGCACTGCTAGAGCCATCATAGGGAAAAACCCAAATGAACATTTTGGCCAACTCAGTATCTCATTTTTCTCTTCAACTCTCTCACATTAAGCAGGGAATTTGAACTAAATCAGCCAGATACTTTTTCAGGGGAAAGAATACTCTTTCGTTAGAATACACTCACTCTGCACAGACACATTTATGCACACACTCACACTTACACACAGATTCTTCCAAGCAAGGCTGCCTTGTGTAATTAAAGGCAATGTGCATCAAGAGTTAATTACAAAATTACTGTGCTCTTCTGAGTGGTGCACAATTATCAGGCACGCAGCACAAATATGATCATGCCACAAGGCTGCCCTTCCTACCATGAGCTTTAACAATTTATATCCAGGCCTTCAGTTGTCTATTAATTATGCATGCCTCTCTATACATTCGCCATATGTCTGAATGACTGCATATGTGCCGTATCATGAAGGTTATGGAACTGAGGATTTGGAAGTGAAAGGAACCCAGCCCCCAGCTTTGCTCAGAGGTATGCCCTGACCCACATCCACCTATATTAGTGCCCACCATGTGACAGTGAATAGTCACAGTGCTCAAAATCACGTTACTTTACTTGTAAGTATTTTTATCATGAGACAGAAGAAACTCTCTATGCCATAAATCAGCAGTTCATCATTTCAGATCTGAAATAAATCAGAAGGCTGGAAAGAAAGAAACGTAATTAAAATGAGAAAGAAAGAAAGAAAAATGTATGATTCTCTGAGCCCTATGTTTTTACCCTCTGATGCTTTGGCACTGTTTGTTCCAAATAGTTAGAACAAGCGACACCTGAAAAAAATTATTGGTGAGTCTGAGAGATATTCGGAGTTACCTCTCCACTGCCCCGAGCCCCTGAATCTGTAAACTCCTCACAGAACAGATTTATCTTCCTGGCCTGCATCTAACCTTCCAGGGCTGTTCCACAATGAACTCTTAACAAGTAGGTATGTCTGGCACAATTGGGTTGAGTGTTTTCAAACAAAACTCTTTTTTTAGTATCTAGGAAATAATATATAACAGCAGAAATATAGAGCAACTATTACTTGTAATAAAAACAGGAATACTTGAGTTTTCAAATGGTTCTTGGATACCTTCCACATGGCCTAAAGCTCATTCATGATTATCGTTACTTAGGAATTTATTGCAACAGTTTTCACGTGCACAAAACAACAAACTGCATTGTAGGTAGGTAGGTACAAGTAGGCGAAGTTCAAGGTGTTTTTACTGATACAATCATTAAACTTTAACGTGTGACAAAATCACTTGGAAGGCTTGTTAAACACCAGAGATCGCGGACCTCACCCCCTCTTCCCGATTTGGCAGGTCTGGGGTGAGGCTGTGACCTCGCCTGTCTACCAAGGTCCCTGGTGCGGCTGACGTTGCTGGTCCAGACACTACACCTGGAGTCACTGCTGTGAAACAGAAGCACTGTCTCCTCAGGGGTAAAATCCCTGTCATCTAGGCCAGTACCATAGTTGGTGCTCAACAACAGGTAAGAATGAAGAGTAATGCTGACAGGCATCAGAATACCTGCACACTTCTGTTACAAAGACATTTTAATAGGCCACCTTAGAGTAGAAAATCATCTGTATTTTGCTTATAATTCCAGCTCACAACAGGCTCAGATGCTTCCATTAAAGCCAACTATTGGTTCTGCCTCATTAACAAAATTTATCACTACTAGATTTTTTATTACTATGTTTTCAGCATTTTTATGGATTTTGCTACATTTGATGTTTGCTCTCCATTTAACTTACATTTCAGAAAATCTGGTGTTCCCATTCCAACTGTGGGAGGGGGCAGGAGGTTCCTTGCTGAGAACAACTAATGCTGGTATCGTTATGATTGCTTTACATCAGAACCAGATAGTCATTTTGCAGAAGTCTTCCGAGACACCCTAAACCACTCATTCCAGGTGGCATGCAAAATACAGTTTTCCATCCCTGAGTAAGTTCTGCCTGTGATTGGTGCAGGCTGTTGTTCTTCTGTACCGGGTACCATGTGAGGTCCTTTACATGTATGACTTCATTTGTTGCTTACAGTAAACTTAAATTCAGCTGATATTTCAAAGCTGCCTCGTGTCCAACAAGAAACATCACCATTGTCATGGCCATTGGAGGGCAACACAGACACAAGCATGCTATTTGCTCTCTACCCTGGCTGAGTCCAGTTGTCTAATTTTACAGATGAGAATACCAAAGAGATTTTTCAATAATCACAAAATTGAATACGTGGGATAGTGGGGAGAGTGAAATATGACATATATAAATTAGAAAGAAAATTGGTTAAAAAAATCAGTGAGTTGAATTGGATTTAGAATGTACATCTTGGGTTTCCTAAACTACCTCATGGTTTCCCTAATGGCTTCATCTGTGTTCAGAGATGTATTTTTCATCCATCGCCTAGAAATGGAAATCATACTCTTCATTTTAACCATAAGTAGTTCTTCAAACATCCTGAAGCTGGTAGAGAAATGAGAGTTGAGGCACAGTGTCAGTGGTGGTTGGTCCTTTCTCTGGCGCCTAGGGGAGGAGCGGCTGCAGCTCTTTGAGCCAGAACTTGGTCTAGGAGCATTGATTTACAACATCATCTACAGGAGAATTGCTGTATAGACTTACTTCTACCCTCCCTCCTCCATTCCCTCAGTCCTCTGGCCATGTTTATATTGTTGAACAGGTGATGTTAAAGTTCAGATTCAACATGGGTGTGAGAAAGGACAGCCAGGGAGGCTTATGTGAGAAAGGAGTAATTTTTATTTTTATTTTTAGCAATGGGAGGTATGCATTAGGCAAAATACTAAAGATGGCCCCCTAAGATTGTGTCCCCTATTTATTCAACTAGACACCAATCTGGGAACTGTTGTGAAGGGACTTTGTGGATGGATTGAGGTTTAGATGGCAGCTTCTAAAAGAGAAGGTTCATGTGACCCTGAAAAGCAGAGGGCTGTGTCTGGTGGAAGGAAGACGAGACATCAGAGAGATGTGACAGAAGGGGCCAGTGGAGAGACTGGAGTCCTTAATGACAGAGGAAAAACGGCCACAAGCCAAGGAGTGCAGTGGCCACTGAGGCAGAGAATGACTCCAGCCAACAGCGAGAAAATGCACAGAGATCCAGTGTTAAACCGCAAGGGACTGAATTCCGTCAACAACCTAACTGTGTCTGGAAGCAGATTCTCCACAGAACCTCCTGGTAAGAAC
Organism: Macrotus californicus; assembly: GCA_007922815.1. Lineage (NCBI taxonomy): Eukaryota > Metazoa > Chordata > Mammalia > Chiroptera > Phyllostomidae > Macrotus > Macrotus californicus. The sequence goes on from VMDR010027959.1 coordinate 5,868, forward strand.
CCAGCCAGGTGGCAGCTTGACATTGGTCTTGTGAAAATGGGAGCAGACAAACATGTGAGCCGGCCTCAGCTTCTGACCGACAGAAACATGAGCTAATAAATATGAGCTGCCTTACGTGGCTCACCTTGTGATTGCGGGCTCTTGCAGCGTGGAACGCAGATACAGAGAAGTGCCTGTGTACCAGCACCGAGTGGGGCACACCTCCCTCCCTCGGTTCTCATAACAGTCTTCACACCCCTCCTATTTTATCATTTTGTTCATCTTTGTGTCTCTGATGTCTGCTTCAGCCTTCGGCACCCGTTAGTGATATAATAGATTTATCTAATAAGCCCTTAATTTTTGCTACTTAACATATATTAACACTTGATGTTACCTATCATGTATTGATCTAAATCTCCAACCATCCCCTTTGTGGTTGGTATCATGAGCACTGGCATGTTACAGTTGCGGGAGCTGGGCAGAGAGAGCTCATCCCTTGCTCAGCTCACATAGTAAGAATGGTGTAGAGACAAGCTTTACATCCAGGCAGGCAGAGCCCAGGCTCAAACACTACACAGTGCTGGCTGCTGTGCGCTAAGTGAAGAGCGAAGAGACACTTCTGAGCATCAAGGATTTTTGGCATTTGCCACTGTTGAAACCCACCTGCCTGTTTTGCAGTTACTTGTCACCCACCAGCAACGCGACACTTCCAAACCAGAGCTCAAGGCTCTGCCACAAATGATGAGCAAGCATTGTGTACCATCAACACTGGAAAGGTGTGTCTTTGAAAGGTTAGCTTCTGGATTGTTGTAAGTCTGTCCAAAGTGCTCCAAAGTAATGTTTGCACTTCACCCTCATTTTCCCGATGTTCCCTCCCAAGTACTGAGGGTTTCAGAAGTGTCACTTAGCACGAGAGGGAGTTGGAGAGGGCGTTTTGTCTTCTGGGAGGAGCTCCTTTACCTTGTAGTGTGCACTGACGGTAGGTGTGTAATGTATTTAGAGATGGAAGTGAGTCAACTCGTAGACACGGGAAATGGATGCTGCTTGTAACTGGATAATGCTTTTGAGGCATGTCTTCTTTCCCCTATTGCTTTTTCTTTCTGACATCAGAGCGGCTTCTCTTTCATCACTGCTTAGAAGCAAGTATGTTTCTGGGAAGAGTTACTGATTGGTGTTTTCTAGGTTCTTACAGAATAACAAAAAGAATGAAAGAGACAGGGAAAAGGGAAAGACCATAGGAAGGACAGATGTGGATGAAAATGGCAGATCCATGTTCTCGAAGGAAGCCTTTTTGTCCCACCTTAACACTTCCATGATTTTTTCTTTATGCTTTTAATTTAAAACACTTTCCAGGCAGTGTCAGGAGAAGGGATTCTTTTTTACTAAGTATTTTTTTGAAAATGGCTTCAACACATGTTTTGCTTAGTTGGTCATTTAAAAATTTGTTTTCTTTTATTAATTCTAGACAGAGGGGAAGAGAGGAAGAACGAGAGAGAGAAATACAGATGTGCAAGAGAAAGATCAGTTGGCTGCCTCCTACATGCACCCTGACCGACACCGAACCTGCAACCCAGACATTTGCCCTGCCTGGGAATCGAACCTGTGACCTTTAGGTTTGTGGGATGAGGCCCAACCAACTGAGTCACGCCAGCCAGGGATGGTCATTTTTTAAATTGAGACAGTTTCCAGTTATGGTTTCATCCAATTATTCTGTTTTATTTTAGGATGAATTCTTCCAAACTTGAGGTTCGATCCATTGTCTTTATTACCCTTGGCGGAAGGATGATTCATATTTTAGCAATTTACCTATATTTGTTTTTGTGTCATGGCTGAGATACTTGTGATGGATTAAACTGAATCTGTGATTTAGTTTTAAATGTTTGGGTAGATAATTTTCTCATCTTTATCCTCAGGTTTGTCTGATTGATCTGTCTGGAAGAGACATCATGGTTTTTCTTATTTTCCAACATTCTTTTCCTCATTCCAGTCACTTAGAGTCTCAGAAATGAAGTTCATCCTTGATTCCAGTCTTTCCTTTACACTCCACATCCAACCCTGGGCAGAACCTTGTTTTGTTGGGAAAACTTGCTCTGGCGCCCACACACTTTCCTGGTCGTGACCTTCCTGCTACAGAAGCCACAGGATGGAGGAAAAGGAGAGGAGAAAGGCAGAACCTTCCATGTCGACATAATTGCGTTGCCCCCGCTTTCACTGGGGCCCTGAGAAACGTAATTAGAGGCCCGACCGAAGGGCACTCAGGCCCACTGCTCACTCACAGTCCCTGACTGCAGAGACCCCTGCCTCGCCTGGGTCCCCTCCTTCGTCCATTGCTTTGTCCTGGCTCCCTTCCTTCATCTCTCCTACCTTCCCATTTTCCCTATTCATTCTTAATTTATTTTGACTTTATATTAGCTTTTAGTTTGTTTCTTGAATTTGTATAAAGTGGATCACATAATTTTACATCTTTTTGATTATTTTAGGCTCGACATTAGGCATCTAAGTATAACTACGTTATCCTGTGTGAGGTCCCAGAAGACTCTTTTTGGTAACCAAACTACTTCCTTTACATTTACTGCTTCCAAAAAAATTTTCTCTAAGCCTCGGTAAAGTCAGTGAAGAAGGACGCCTCAGTGGACAGCGGACTGTCAAACACAGACTCACCTAGTGACATTTTCTTTTTCTTTTACAGGGTAGGATATGACTGAGGTGTGAAGAGTAACCACTGCCACGGTGGACTAATGAGTATATTAATATTTATAAGGTGATCATTATAGCATTAACTCTGCTTTGAATGATGATGCTGTGGGAAGACTTGCCACTGTGTTCATTTCTATGATCAGACTTGATCCCTGCTACCAACATGGCCCAGACCGACTAACTCCCTCTTCATGCGAGCATGATGAAAAAGGAACTTTGCTAATCACTAATGGAACATGACCTTGAATTGATTGCACTGTGGGAAGAGAGTCTTGCTTTTATCTATTACTATTATTTGCTTAATACCCAGGCCATAGAAGAAGTGAATAGGAGAAATTTACAGTGCATTTTTATGATAACATGCTCATTGGAAATCCTCATCTCAGAAAAATGTTTCAAATAATGAAGAAAAGTGAGGCTTTGATGATACAAGGTAATTCATTTTAGAAATACATAACAGAAGTGTTAAAATAACTTGAAGTGTTATTTAATTATTGGTCTACTAAATTATGTATTACAATAATAGCTGTTGTATGTAGCATCATTATTTTAAATTACTGGTGGTATAAACACATTTTTATGAATCCATAAATAAGTAAATTCCTTGTACCAGGGGTTATTAAAATTAGTACTATCCTGCACTTCTTGAATAGTTTTGAACTGCACTGGAAAACAATTTCAGTTGTCTATTTATTCAAAATAATATTTCCAATGTTTGTGATATTTGATTATAGACGGTCAGTTATTTTGCTAAGAATCCTGTGCATCTGAGATCCAGTATACTGCCTTTCATACATATTAGTCATCATTAAAATCAAAATGACAATTTGTAACTTGTTGTAGTTGTGAAAAGTAAATGCTTAGAAATAGCCAAAGTATCTAACAGTGCTGGCACATAGAAATCGTTAACAAATATCGCCCATCATTATTATTGGTGGTAGTATATTTTATGTTAGCGCTGGTTACATACCTCTCCTTTAAAAGAGTTTTTTCTCTCTCTTTGGTCTGCAACTACATTGCCCTCAAAGCTACCTAAGGCAGAAATCAGCTACTTTGTATTTAACCTGATACCCAGGGCTGTGTGTAGCACCCTGAAAGCGTTCGGTTTAATTTGGTTCATCAGATATTCGTAAAAATGACGGATTTAACCATTGTGTGTTGAAAACGAAGTCTAAGCTTCGTCACAGCCTACACAGTGTCTTCTCTTCCACTTTGCAGTGCCATCTGCTGATTAACGCAGCCAGAGGAAGTAAGCCTGGGAAAAGTCACTGATGCTGTGACCTTTCTAGCGTTTTTGTTTCCCTTGCGACTTAACCTTTCACTCAGTGAGACTGCCTCACAGCCGCAGGGCTCTCTCCCTCTTCCCAGACTGCGGTCAAGCTCTCGAGATGTGCTCATGTCTGTACTTTCTACATTAAACTGAGCTTCACTGTAACTTGGCCCATTGCAACAATAACGAAGTGGCCGAAATGGTTTCCTCTCTCGCACCTTTTCCTTCAGGGTCCAGGAAGATACCAGGTGTAATGAAAAATGCAAATAGATATCCACAGAATATTAATTTAGGCAGTGGGAATGTTGTATAGTGTGGGTGTTACAATAATAGTGATAATAATGTCTATTAGCTATTGATAATTTGCCAGGAATTTTGAGATAGATTATGCATGTCCTCTTCTTCATTCTCATAACAACATCTTGTAAGATGGACATTAGTATGCAGTGCGGAGAGGTTAAATCACTTGCCCAGAGTCCTGTGACTAATTAAGAAGAGTGAGGGTTTAGAGTACAAGTCCTTTTAATTTAAAAGTTCGTTTTCCTCCCATTCTGCAGTGTTACACATCTATTTTGGGTTGTTGTTTGTTTTAATACTTTCACACTTTTGTATGTCTTAAATTTTATAACTTGAATTGTACTTCCAATCACATACTTGGCTGCTGATTTTAGTGGATTGAGTGCTGGCCTGTGAACCAAAGGGTCGCTGGTTCGATTCCCAGTCAGGGCACACGCCTGGGTTGCAAGCCAGGTCCCCAGTAGGGGGCGTGCGAGAGGCAACCACACGTTGATGTTTCTCTCCTTCCTTCTCCCTCCCTTCCCCCCTCTCTAAAAATATAAAAAATTAAGACCATATTTTCACAGCAGTTTAAGCTTCACAGGTAAATTGAGGGGAAGATATAGAGATTTGCCATGTACCCCCTGACCCTACACATGCATGGCTTCCCCCACTATCAATGTTCCCCTCAGAGTGCTACATGTGTTATAATTGGTATATCTGCCACACAGATGCATCATAATCACCCAAAGTCTATTTGCTTTATTTTGAAATTCAGAATCATCAGTTGTGATTAACTTTGCCCTCGTCCATCTGTCTGTCTATTTTTCTTCCTCTTCCTCTTCTCCTCCTCCCCTCCCCCCTCCTTACCCCCCTTCTTCTATCTATAATATTCTTTATGTTGTCTTGTAAAAATGAACATTCCTCTTCATTTCTAAAACTAACTCTTGTGTTTTGATCCTCATCTATATCTGGTCTCACCAGCCTCTGGATGTTTTTCTCTAAAAACAAAGGCCATTATAATTTCCTTCATGAAGGTACCTTGCCTCTATACCGAGTGGCACACCGGCCTCTTCCATCCTGAGTAAGAAAGAGGTCATGGGTGACATCACTTCAGTGCTACCCTCAATTTTATCCTACATTTGATCTTTTGAAATTCAGCTGTGTCTGAAAAGTCCTCAGTCCACATCTTATTCTTTGGACTCCATTTCAGACTTTCTACAGGGCATCTCCAGCCAAATATCCCAAATCCAGCCATTTGGAACATTTCTCCCATTTCCTAAATCAGGTGATGTCATTCTTCCCAGTAACGATGGAGTCATCTTGCCCTTTCTTTCTTCCTCAGATGCACTATTTGATCTGCCACCAAGATCAAATAACTTTGCTCTTTAAGACGTTTCTATCTTTTCTTCTTAAGTTCCGTGATGATTTACCTAGCTCAGGTTTTATCATAATTTAGAAAAATCTTTTCAACGACCTTCAGACTGGTCTCTCTGCCTCTTGTCCACATTTCTGAGTCATGGGTTACTCATTCTGGTACTTACATCCATCTCCGACCCCTTGTTACCATTTCATGTTTCTCTTTTTAATCCTTACCCAAGGACATTTTTTCATTGCTTTTAGACAGAGAAGAAGGAAGAGTAAGAAGGAGAAACATCAGTCGGTTGTCTCCTGTATGTGCCCTGACTGGAATCAAACCTGCAACCTAGGCATGTGTCCTGACTGGGAGCTGAACCTGCAAACTTTTGGTGCCCAGGACGACACTCCAACCAACCAAGGCACACCAGCCAGGGCCCGTCTCCTCTCCTGACCTTGTCTCGATTCCCTACTTACCTTACTCTTTCTCCACTACATTTTGCTCAGAAAATACCTTGCCCTGTGAAGCTCATGTTTCTGTGTTCTGTTGTGATGTTATCTTCTTTCTACATCTGATGAAACTGTCAGGCAGTCGTCACGCTTATGTCAAATCCTGCCTCAGTAAATTATTCCAGGGTCCCACAAGTACAATTCTAATTCCTCCCCGCCTGGTTCTACACTGATTTGCACACAGACTTTAACATTGTAGCAATGCTCTGTTGCTACCTGACATGCAAACTTAGAATATAACCTCTACAAAGTCTAAAAATAACAAAAGTCCTCTCATTTTCTTTTTCAAGGACGTAAGTACAGGTTAAAGTACGTACCTGATACTCAGTAACTGTTGTTAACTAAAACTCCTGACCCTGGGAATCAATCACCTTATATGTAAATTTTTGTCACAGAATTTTTATAACGATCTTTACTTGCAGCCTCCTCTGGCTCACCTCGTGCTTTGGTGCCCACTTAGGGGAAATCACAGGCTTTCAGTACATTTAAACTCCACCTGCACGATTTAATAGCCAGTGATGTTGGTCCAAAATTATTCAGCTCCTTTCAAGTGGTGATTTGTTCACCCCAAAGCTGGAGGTTTGGTCGTTCGGAAATGAGAGGACATACGTGACCTGGCATAACGGACCTGACATGCATGTTGCGCTTTGTAATTGCAACTTCTCTTCCTCTTCGACGCCCCTCATTTGTTCAAAATCTGGTTCCACATCACTATTATATATTAGAGTTTTCCTAACACTCTTCCAGGCAGAAATTTTGCTTTACTATCTTTATTTTCCAAGGGTTTATGTTTGATTCTTAAACATTTGATTCTGGTCCCCTAGAAAGGTGTATCCCACAGGTTACTCTTGCAGTTTCAGGGCAACATATAGACTAGTCTAGCAGTCCCTGGATCAATAATGTCCTCATAATTCATCAACATTATTGGAAGATAGCATCACATGCTGGCTTCTTCTGGGCAGAACAGAGAAATTCACAGCCATGAGGCCTGAGTCTCTCCTTCCTTATAGCATCTATACTACCCCAACCCCCAAAGGTCACACGCCCGGACTGTCACTCAGCTTAGAGCAATAGAGAGGGAAGCAATAGACTGGAGAAAATTACATTTATTTAAAAGTTGTGTTCCATTATCGACATATATTGCACACTTATTTTTAGAAAACAGATGAGAATTTTCTCTATTTTTTAACAGGATGTCTGTTTCATTTTGAAATATATATATATATTAACCTCAAATTCAAACAGAAAATCAGGCCTGTATACATCAAGTGTACTTACTGAAAACAAATGAATTCACACTCAATAATGATAGTAATAAGCAAGTTTGGTCCATCTACTTACTCTTATTGAAGAAATAAACTTCCAGTTTATTCCCAGTTCTGAGGAATCTAATATA
>VMDR010027960.1:0-13352 GCA_007922815.1 Macrotus californicus
AAACTACCATGTCCCTCGAACAAGAAGAGAAATCTTGGAGACCCTAATCAAAGGCCTTCAGAGACTGGAGTACAGAGGATATGATTCTGCTGGTATTTCCTTTTAAAAATATACTATGGGTTTGCATGATTGTTGAATCAAAATAGAAAAGTTTTTGTATTAGGTGACCAGATTCTTTAGTAATATTTATTTTGTTTTGAGCAAATCTGAAATCTGAAGAATTTTTGTCTTGTAGAATGTTTAAAGAGTTTGTTTATGTAATTTCAACTGTATTACCATTTATGTAGAGTATTGCTTCTCATGAGTATCTTCTTTTGTTAAGAATGCTATTGTATAAACATATAAATCATCTGGGGCATTTCCATGGTTGGTAGAACAAAGATCTTGAAGACCTTATTCTATAAACTTTTTTCTTTTCTATAAATTGAATTTTCTCCAGATATTCCAGGCTTTTAGCATATAAACTTAAGAGTCGTCTACCTTACATAAATTACAAAGCAAATAAAAATGACTTTTTGTCAACTTTATGTTCTACTCTAGCTCCTCCTTTCCTTAGCTGTATTGGGGGTCCACAAAACCACCCTCAAATTTGATTATTTCCTGAAAGGATTCCGTATATAGTCGTACTCATGGCTCTGATTTATTACAACAAAAGAATACAGAGCAAAATCAGCAAAGAGAAAAGGCTCATGGGGTGAAGTCTGGAGGAAAGCAGGCACAAGCTTCTACGGGTTCTCTCCCAGTGGAGTCTCAATAGATGCTTTTAATTTCCCTAGCAAGTTTTGACAACATGTGTGAAATATTGTCTACCAAGCAAGTGAGTGCCCAAGGCTTTTTTTGGGGGCTGGTCACCTAGACACCCTCTGTCTAAAATGTACCAAAATTGTAGACTCCCAGAAGAGAAGCAGATGTTCAGCATAAGCCACATGGTTGTACCAGCGATTTAGGTGCAGTGAGCTATTCTTCATCAGTTAGGGTGGTGGGAATCCTGAAATCCAAGGTCCAACTTTGAGAGCAGGCATTTCTAAGGCTGCCAGTGCAGGCCTGCTCTGTTAACTCTTCTGCACATTTAGTGTTGCCAGCTGGAATGGGCATTTATCTTCCATGGTGTTCCTCAATTAATGGAAAGTCAACTTCTCAACTACTTTGTTCTTAAAATTCTCCCCTTCTTCTTAGTTTCTCTGACAACACATCTCATTATTTTCCTTACATGCTGATTATTTCATTTCTTTCTGCTTTGGGGGCTCCTTTTCCCACCCCACTCTCCAATCAATTCTTTCTGTGTGCCTTTTATTACCAAGTCTTTTGGTTGAGCCTAGGAGGTATCCCAGACTTCTCCTGCTTCCTCATGTTACATTTAGTCATTTCTGCTCAATATCACCCATATTTATCTGCAGGCCCACTGTTTAATTCATGCTCTTTCCTTTGTGCTTTGTTAAAGCTGTACTTCTGAGCTGGTTTCTTCTTTCTGTTGCTCCAGTCTATTCTCCTACACTGTTTCCAGAGATTTTTCTAAACGTTTTTGCCATGTGATTTCTCTACTTGAAACTACTCTGCCTTACAGTACCTTCAGAGTAGCTTTCAGATTTCTTAGGATCTTAAATAGAATCTCAAGAGAGTATTCCCTGACATGCCTTCTTTATCCCAGTTGTGTGGTGGGTGCCCATCTTCCGTTTCTCTACTGTACCCAGTTATAACCTGTAGTACTTTTATTATAACCTGAAACTGCACTGTATGCATTATTTTTTTTGTCTTCTCAATACACTATTAGACATTTGTGGACAGGAACTGGGTTATTTTCATTTTTGTCTGTAGCAGCTATCCTGGTTCTTGACATGTAAAAGGGTTTTAATATATGTTGAATTGATAAATAAATGAATTAATTAGATGAAAAATATTTTAAAGTATTTCCTCACACCGTAAGTATTAGCCAGTTTTTAATCTTGCTCTTCTATCTTTTGATGATTCAGGTGTGGGAGTTGATGGAGGGAATGACAAAGATTGGGAAGCCAATGCCTGCAAGATCCAGCTCATTAAGAAGAAAGGGAAAGTGAAGGCACTGGATGAAGAAGTTCACAGTAATGTGCTTAGTTTGACTTTGTCCCCCTGCCCCTCTCTTCCTTGTCCCTTCCTCATCACATTATCTTTCTTCCCATGTTTGGGGCCCCATTTAGTGATTCTTAAAGTTGAAGATAGGGAAGAAAAGTAGTTTTGTTACTGTATATACTGGTTTTAAAATGTACCTGAGCTTCAAAAATGATCATATTGATTAGGGAAGGAAATTATTAGTTAGGTCGTCTGTGTTCAGAGCAAGATCAATATTTTAAAGTGAAATAGCCACAATTTGTGAGGAAGGGCCTTCCATAGGACAAAAATAGGGAAGACGAGTTTGTTGATGGAATGGTATAGTCCTTTTTTAAAAAAAATTTATTGAATTTATTGGGATGATATTGGTTAATAAAATTATACAGGTTTCAGGTTAGATAGTCCTTTTTATCTTTATTTTTGGTAGATGTGCATGGGAGGCCAGAAAGGTAGGTTGTGGCCAGAATCACCATCTTTGAATGTCAGCATTGAAACATGCCTCCACCTTTCATGCAGGAGTCAGGAGATAGTGGAGAAATAGGGGACTGCAGACATTGTTGGTGAATTCTTAATTGATAAATCACTTTGAAGAGCAATCTGGCAATGTCTGTATGGGAGATGCCTGTACCCTGTGACCAAGCACTTCCACTCTTGGGCATATACTTGAAAGAAACACTATGGGCATGGAGCCATGACAAGAAGTCATTGTAGCAAAATTTAGCAACAACCTCTATGTTTACCAGTAAGGGAATGGGATAATAAATTGTAATGATAGTGATGACCATATGTAGCTTTTGGAAGGAGTGCATTGGATCTGGTTCTGCATGTGGGGGCCTGGAGAATCACTGGGAACCTAATGTTCAGAAGGACATGTAAGGAATAGGACCATTTAAAAACACAAACAATATGTATTGACAAAAAGATGAATGTCCTACAAGGTAAAAGCTTTTATCATTTCAGTGTTTACAACATTGTTGTCATTAAGTATTTGCTACCTCAAAAAAAAACCCATAAAGAATACTATAATTTATGGACACATATTAGCATAATGGAAGTTTGAAGGCACAGTGGAGAAGGTTCTCCATCAAGTTGAGAGCCCTCTGGGGAGAAATGGGATGGGCAGGGTACAAAGGGCACATCTTTTACATTTTAGATTTTAACAAAGATCTAAAACATAAATGGTTAGATGTTAACTTTTGTTAAGCCTGGGTGTACATATTTGGATGTTTGTGATGTTTCTATTATTATTCCCAGTCAAAAATGAAGGAAGACTTCTCAGAAAAGTCCTTTGGATTTGTCTTGTAAGAGGTTATTGATAGTTTCTGACTTTGATAATAGCTAACTTATATTGATTGCTTTCTGTGTCCCAGGTGCTCTTGTAAGTGCTTCATGTGTATTAATTCATTTATTCCTCATCGTAACCCATGAAGTAGGTAAAATTACCATTTTCATTTTGCAGATGAGGAAGTTGACAGAGAAGTGGTTACTGTCCTGAGGTGGTGTTGGCAGTAAAGGTCATGAAGTTTGGGGTAAAGGCAGAGGGACTGCAGTTCTAAGGAGTGACAAAAATTAAAGATTTTTTACATTGTTTGTCTTAAAAAAGATGTAATGCATAAATGACTATGTGTTGACGTTTGTTATCTCTGGGTGTAGGTATTTGAGTTTTTATCATTGACAGGAAATTTAAATGCTTGAACTATTAAAGTAAAAAAGAGAACGATGACATCTGAGAAAAAGTATGAACAGGGCAGAATGCCTGGGGTGTGAAGGTGGTGGGGAGGTAGAAGATGCAAAGAAGGAAATTACTGAGGAATTACAACTCAGATAGGTGGAGGCACAGGTAGGGAGTTAGCCTGTCATAGGAGTCCAAGATAAAAGAAAAGCTAAGCCAGACAGTTAGGAGGTGAGTGGAAAAAGCTGAGTGAAGTGGAAATTGAGGGACTGTAGGTAGAATTGAGGCTTAAGGAGAATAGAAAAGATGTCTTGACCTGTTGGGGAATTGAATGAGCTATCAGCTTAACGAATAAGGAACATGGGTACATGTTCCTTAAATGACAACAGTGAAATAAATAGGTTTGGTAATTACCATGAACTTGACATGGATTCAGTTTACAGACTCTTGTTAAAGACTTTCTCCAATGTTGCTTGCCATGGTGTGGAGGGAGATATTGCTTTCATTGTAGTTAGCCTAAAAACTAGTCAGATGCTTTTATTGCTTGCATTAGTTTGTTAACTAGTGATGAACAGTATTCTTTACTTTTCTGGAGGTCATTTATTAGGCCATCTTAATTATTCAGAACACAGGTAGGCCAGGGAAGAATACATTGATGATTGAATCTATTTATTGATGGAGCCATCCGATAAAGATTTGAGTATCTGCCCTATTTAGCTCTTAGTGCTTAGGGTTCAAAGACAATAAGACCAGCTGCTGCTTTTGTAGAACTCAAATTCTGATGGAAGCCAGCTTGACAATATGTCACAAATGTAATAGTGCAGTAGGGTTTACCATGGTGGTTTTTATCTTAGGCTCTGGAGTCAACCAGATTTGGGTTGGAATTTTGTCTCTACTTGCTATTCAGTCTGACCTATGGCAGGCAGATTCTCTGATCTCTTTGAGTCTCAGTTTCTTTATCTGTACGATGGGGACAATAGTACCCCTCCTCACAGAGTATGGTGAGGATTCAATAACAAAATGAATATTTACTGAGTACCTATTATGTACCAGCCATCATTCTAGGCACTGAGGACAGAACAGAACAAGATAGGCAAAACTCGCTGCCGTGATGGAATTTGCTGTTTAATGAGACAGCCAGACAACAAACAAACATATGTTAGGTAGTGAGTAGTGTATGAAGGGAAAGTATAGTAGAGGTGACATTTGTGCAGAGACCAGGTGGTTGTCTGAAAGAGGGAATTCTAGGCAGAGGGAACACCAAGTGCAAAGAACCTACCTGGGCTTGGCCTTCATGCGGATGCAAGTCAGTAGGGCTAGGACACAGTAAGGGAGGCGGAGTGGCAGGAGATGAAGCTAGAGAGGTGGCTGAGGGGCTAGGTCGTGTAGGGTCTTAAAGACGAAGCCATTAGAAAATTTTGTGGAGAATGACATGATCTAACTTCCGTTTTGAAAGGATCACTTTGGTTGGTGTGCAAAACTACTACAGATTGTACAGATGGAAGATTGGATACAGGGAAACCAGTTAGAATTCTGTTGAATTAGTTCAGGTGGAAGATGATGGTGGCTTGGACCACAGCGGTTAGGATAGAGTGGTGAAAAGCCTTGAGAACCTAGCACAAAGTACTTAGTAAGTGTTAGCTGGTATTTGTAAAAGGTGTGTTGAGAGCTTTTAAAAGATTTTATTTATTTATTTTTAGAGAGAAGGGGGAGGGAGTGGGAAAGAGAGGGAGAGAAACATCAAGTGGTTACCTCTTGCACATGCCCCAACCGGCGACCAGCCTGCAACCCAAGCATGTGCCCTGACCAGGCATTGAACCGGCAACCCTTTGCTTTTTGGGATGATGCTCAACTAGCTGGGTCACGCAGGTCAGGGTGGTGTGTTGAGAGCTCTGAGGAGTAATTAGAGAGGGGAAGGCGATGAGGGGATAGAAAGGTAGATGAGGGTCAGATGTGCCATGGAAAGGTATTGGGGCTCTGTCTTGAGAAAGTGGTTCTCTGGTTGTATGTTAGAATTTGAGGCTCTTTTTTGCGCATACCTCTGACTAGGTTTAGGATGATTCATACAAGGGGGGCCCCCAAAAACCTGGAATTTATTTTTTAAAAATTGTGTATTCTTACAAGTTTAAACTTCAGTCACCTTCAGAGTGCTCTCCATTTGATGCAACACACCTGTTGAGATTGTTTTTCCACTGCTCAAAACAGTTTTTGAACTTCCTTGATTTTGATGCCTTTTAGTGCTTCCTCCATTTTTTGTTTCGCCTCTTCCACATTGGCAAAACATTTCCCTTTGAGGACTTTTTTATCCGGGGAAACAAAAAAAAGTCACTCAGGGTGAGGTCGGGTGGATAGCGAGGGTCGGGCACAGGGGTCATGCCGTATTTGGTCAAAAACTACTGAACTCACAAGGAGTGGTGTGGGCAGGCGCATTATCATGAAATGGGCAAACACGTTGAAAGTCTTCAAAACAATTCACTGCAGCCAACACAGCCTCTCACAACAACACCAGCTGGTGCACTAATACAGATGTGTTCCTAGAACACTCACCTGGCAGGAGAAGCCTGTACTATAAGGGGCCTGCCCTCCAGAAGATAATTCCGGTTTTCTTCGGATCCCCCTCGTATGTTCAAACCACTTTTTATTTTTATTTAGGTTTTTCAAAGATTTTACTTATTTATTTTTAGAGAAAAGAAAAGAGGGGGAGGAAAAGAGGGAGAGAAACATCAATGTGTGACAGAAATATTGATTGACTCTTGCACACCCCCAGCCTGGAATCTGGAGAAACATCAATTAGTTGGCTCTTGCATATCCCCAACCAGGGACCTGGCCTGCAACCCTGACATTTTCCCTGACTGGGAATTGAACCAGTGATCTTTTGGTTTACAGAATGATGCCCAGTCCACCGAGTTACACCAGTCAGGGCACACACCACTTTTTAAAACAATGGAAGTCTGTCTGTTGAAGGACTTTTAAGCCTTATTTCTTGATCAGGTTTGTATTTTGGAATGTCCTCTGATTAGCCAGCATAAAATCCACAACGACTGTGCTAAAGTGCATGCACTTTCCTATTCAGACTTCTGAGCAGTTTGTTCTTAATTTAGACCTAATTCTGATAAGTTTTGTTATCTGATAAGTTTTATCTTAGCTAAATGAATTTCTGTATTTAGGAAATTAGAAGGGGGGCATTAGTATAAATGACTAGAACTGTCCATTTTTTTCTCTTGGAAGAAGCAAGAAGAGATAGCTCATAGGTAAAAGGAATCAGAATAGCTGATTTCAAGGTCAATAGCATTGGTATATAACCCACATTTTACTAGTGTTGTTCTGTCCACAAGGACCTGTTCTGTGATTGTGGAATCTCTTCATGGTGCAGTTCATATTGTGAGCATGTTTGGGGAGCCGAAGAAATGACGGTCATAAGGTTGTGTGACCCTGAGAAAACGAATTTATTTTATACATATCTAGTTAAAACAATACCGATTTTTATCGATGCAAGGATTAAATATAGATTTTAAAAATCACATTAACTCCTTTTGTACTTAACTCTTGACTGTTAAAATTTTAAAGCCTCCAGAACACTGGAAAGAATACTGCATTAAGCAGCCATGTATTTCATCTAGCTTTACCAATAGTTAACTTTGTCACATTTGTTTTATTTGTTTGCGTGAACTTTTTTGGTGGTTATTGAAACCATTTGTCCTAAATATTTCAGCTGCATTCTGCTTTAACTCCTCTAAATCTTTTAATTGCTATTTTGAGTGTGCCTGATCTTTAGTTTTAATAATGATATATTCCAGTTGAGCAGCATTGTAATAATTATATTTAAATCTAGTGTTATCTCTGCAACATAATTTAATATTGGAATTTCTCATTTTACCTCCAGAACAACAGGACATGGACTTGGATATCGAATTTGATGTCCACCTTGGAATAGCTCATACCCGTTGGGCAACACATGGCGAACCCAACCCTGTCAATAGCCATCCCCAGCGCTCTGATAAAAATAATGGTATGGATGTTGTACATGCTCTGCGATGATTGCAGAGGGCCAGTAATGGGAAAAGAATGGAAGCTCTTAGTTTTCATTATTCTGGAAAATTTCAAACATACTCATATATAGAGAGTGTACAGAACCTGATGTATTCATCAGCCAGGCTCAGCATTTATGAAGTGTGATCAGTGATGTTTATCTGTACCTCCCACCTAGATTGTTTTGGAAGCTGATAGATATCATATAGATAGATACATCACAGACGGCTAGCTATTGTAGCATTTAGTTTGTAAATATTTAAGTGTTGTGTCTCTAAAAGGTAAGGACTCAGCAAGCTGACGTGTCTCTGAAGAGACTTCACCCTTTTTCTCCGTTTTCCTTGCGGTTCCCTCTGTTGTTTGTCATGTAGAGTTTTTACAGTCTAGATCATGTTGATTGCATGCACCCCATGGATCATTTAATGTGCTTCTCTGTCTGTCCTATTTATTACAAATTGGTATAGTGTTTGTTTACAACTGGGGGTATATAATTGTTAAATAATAACCTTTGAGGTTGTAAGTTTTCCTTTTTTAAAGTTAGAAACTTGGGGGGTGGGGGCAAATTAGGAGTCTCTTATTTTTTTTTAAGATTTTACTTACTGGTTTTTTAGAGAGAAGGGAAGGGAGGGAGAAAGAGAGGGAGAGAAACATCTGTGTGTGAGAGAAACATCAATCTGTTGCCTCTTGCACACATCCCAACTGGGGTCCAGGGCCGCAACCCAGACATGTGTCCAGACTGGAAATTGAACCGGCGACCTTTTGCTCCCCAGGAGGATGCCCAACCAACTGAGCCATGCCAACCAGGGTGAGCTTGAAAGTTTTTCTGAAATAAAGGGTTTATTGAGCGATATACTGGCAGAAAAAGGACCAGGTTTTGGAACATACAGTTTAAACTGCCGGAAGCAGGGCTAGTTGGGAAGGCAAACATGTCTGCTATCCTGGGATCGACAGGCTCTTTTATACAATGAGTTTGGAGAAGAAAGCTGTAAGTTGTTTTGAAAGAATTTACACTGGCTATAGATAAGGGTGGAGAGTAGGAATAGGTGAAGTGGGGCTAGTTCTGGGATAGGTGTGTAGTAGGGGAGAAGTGTTTGTTGCTTTTGGATTGGTTCTGGGCAACAGCTGGGAAGTTCATGCCTGAGCAGGGTGTGGTGGTGTCTGGTAGTTAATTGGGGGTCCTTTTCAGATGAGAGCAGAAACAGTGGCCTAGGAGTTGATTCAAAGTAATGAGCGGTCTTTTGTTGATCTCTGCCCCTGTCTCTGTTGATGGATTAACTCCCCTTTCCTCTTCCCACCCCCTGGCCTGCTGTAATTTAATTTAGGACATCTCAGAATATTTTTTCTTGTCATAATCTTGGATGTTTTCCTTTGTGTTGTTAGTTGTCATTGATGATCGTTACCAAGATTAACTATTTCTTTCGGGGTTTTAAATTGGTGATAGTCTAATACAGTACTTTCATTCCTTCTTCATTTATTATCTCGAATACTTTTATAAAGAGAAACTTCTCCATATCAACTGCTTGGTTACCCTGAGGTACAGAGTATGTAGGAAAGGCAGGATTAATGCTTGATTTTTCTCCCCTTTTATTTACTATTTTTAAAAAATGAAGTGGTTCACATGTTCTAAAATGAGCAGTGAATTCCTTTTAAAGTTATAAACTCATGGATTTAAAATATTTCATTTGTTTCAAAACACTGTGAAGTTTAAAAGTATAAACTCATAGGTTTGAAATATTTCATTTGTTTCAAAACACTGAAGTAATTGTCTAATATTGATAAACAAAAATTTTTGGCCATTTGCAGCTTATTCAGATTGGCTTCTGAGTCCTTTTGACGTGACCCAGTAGGCTCAATAGTCCGTTATTTTCTGGTAGGCCCGGACGCTCCACATTCCTCTACTCCTGCCCCAGAGTTGGAATCGGCCATTTCCCTAAGGAATCCTAGTTCCTGTTAGTGGAAATGATACTTAAAGACTATAAGCCAAGTCCTAGAAGTGTTTATCACACTGAGGCCTTTTCAGAGGGCAGAGCGGGGGATATTTGTATCTCTGTGAGTGCACTTGCATTTACATAAATTTAAAGTAAAACATAACATAATTTTACACTAACACTTCTGATTCATATTCAGGGCTGTAAGGTTTTTACTTGACCTCATTAATCTATGTATTTTCTTTCAATCACACCTGAAATGATGTAGTTCTTCACACTAGTAACATACGTATTTATCTGTGACATGATATACATTAAACAGAATCATAATACCCATAGTACACTAAGAATATGTTTACCATTCCTTGTTAATTTTTTTGTCCTTAAGATGTATCTCTTTAGGGATGTATAATCAAATTACTGTGTTTCAGAATCACTCAGAATAATCCTTCTGTATGTGGTTGTGCTACCAACTGATACAGCATTTTGTTAATATGTTTTATTTTATTTTGAACTTTAGGGATTGATTTTCTTTAAAAATCAATTTTATTTAAGAAGAAAATATTTGCACATTTCTGAGGTCACACCTATAAAAAAAGCATGTTAAAATAAGTCTAGTTTCTGTCTTATTTTATCTTCTCTGGAGATAACTATGTAGCAATTTTTTTTTAGAGTCTCTTCTTTTGTTTTTAAAAATAAGCAAATATACACAAAAGTATGTATGTGTATATGTGTGTGTATATGTACCCCTTTAGGGATAAGATTTTACAATTTAATTGAGAAATACTGTTGAATCGGATTAATGCCAATAACCTCACAAACATTTAATTCTGACAAGGCGTTTATAAAAGATTCCTAAAAACACATCTAGATTATATTTTGTGAATTTGGCTTTAATTAAGTCTTTATGTCCGTTATCAGCTGTTTAAGGTTCTCTGTGTTCTAGCATTAAAAATTTTTTTAGTTATTTTTTTATAGTAGTCTTTTGAGGTATCATCTTTTCTTTCTTAAAAATCTAGTGAAAATGCTTATTTTATTATTTGGTTTGTGATGCATTCAATCCAAGCTCATTTAATATTAGGTCAAACAAAATGTTAGCTTGTTAAGTATTTTAAAAACATTATTAAAATTTAATATAAAATTGAATTTAGTGGTAATTTCCCTCCTAACTTACATAAACTGTAAATAATAAATTCCTATCAGTAGTCTTTAAGTACACTGTCAGTAGCTATAAATAATAATGTCTACTCTTGATTATCCATTCTTACATTTTTCCAAGTTATTTAATAAAAAAAGATGAAATATCCTACTTTCATATTTCGTATTTGATCTTGGAATTCTGTTTTAACATTTATCATTCTAGGACTTATCTGGACCTCAGAAAAATAAATTTAATTATAGAACTGAATAATGTCTGGTTTTCTTTTTAACTTATTGAACTTTAGTTCTTAAATTCATTTAGTGTAAATCAGATAATTATATTTGTTTGAAAGCCTTATCTTTGAATTTAGGAATGTTTTATACATAAGAATGAATTAACAAAGAACTGAGAATAATAGTTATTTAGCTCAACCCTCTCTACTTGCAAATGAAGATGTAAGCCTGAGAACTTGCTTCTTTCACGTGGTGACATTGGGGGTTAGTAGTTTAGCCACAACTGAAATTGATGCCTCCAGACTCCAGTTTATTGTATTTCCTCACATTGTGTGCTTCCACTAAGCCACGTAAACTGTGCTGCTGATCTGCCTGAGGATAATCTGGTAAAGAAAAGTAGAAAATACTTGATCATACCTTGAAGTATAGCTTGTGTCACATTTTTTGACTTGAGAAAAAACTATTAAGAGTAAGGGCTATTTATAGGGACTTCCAGCCAAGATGGAGGCATAGGTAGATACATTGTGCCTCCTTGCACAACCAAAAGAAGGACAACAACAAATTTAAAAACAAAAAACCAGAACTGACAGAAAATCGAACTGTATGGAAGTCCGACAACTAAGGAGTTAAAGAAGAAACATTCATCCACACCGGTAGGAGAGGTGGAGATGGGCAGCCAGGTTGGAGAGGACTCACGGCAAGGTGGCAGGTGGTGGACCCGACAAGGCAGCGGATTGTGGACTGAGTGGCTCCACATTCGTGTGCAGATAAACCAGGAGGAACAACTAGGAAGCGAGACAGACCGTACAACCCAGGGTTCCTGCGCAGGGAAATAAAGCCTCAAACCTCAAAACACCTGTGGGGGTTGAGGCAGCAGTGGGAGAAACTCCCAGCCTCACAGGAGAGTTCATTGGAGAGACCCACAGGATTCTAGAATGTGCACAAACCCACCCACACGGGAATCAGCACCAGAAGGGCCCAATTTGACTGTGGGTAGCAGGGGAAGTGACTGAGAACTGGCAGAGAGCAGAGCAAGCAGCATTGTTCCCTCTTGAGCTCCTTCCCCATAAGCAGTGTCACAACGCAGTGACGTGGGTTGCCCCGCCCTGGTGAACACCTAAGGCTTCACCCCTTACTATGTAACAGGCATGCCAAGACAAAAAAACGTGGCCCAAATGAAAGAACAGATCAAAGCTCCAGAAAAAATACAGCTAAGCAACGAAGAGATAGACAACCTACCAGATGCACAGTTCAAAACACTGGTACTCAGGATGCTCACAGACTTGGTTGAATACACTTGCAAATTAGATGAACAAATGAAGGCTATGCTAAGTGAAATAAAGGAAAATGTACAGGGAACCAAGTGAAGGGAAGGAAACTGGGACTCAAATCAACGGTGTGGGCCAGAAGGAAGAAAGAAACGTTCAGTCAGAACAGAATGAAGAAACAATTCAAAAAAATGAGGAGAGGCTTAGGAACCTCCAGGACATCTTTAAACGTTCCAACATCTGAATCATAGGGGTACCAGAAGGAGAAGAGGAAGAGAAAGAAATTGAAAACTTATTTGAACAAGTAATAAAGGAGAACTTCCCTAGTCTGGCAAAGTAAGTAGACTTCTAGGGAGTCCAGGAAGCTCAGAGAGTCCCAAAGAAGTTGGACCCAAGAAGGAGCACACCAAGGCACATCATAATTACATTACCCAAGATGAAAGATAAAGAGAGAATCTTAAAAGCAGCACGAGAAAAGGAGACAGTAATCTACAAAGCAGTGCCCATCAGACTGTCGGCTGATTTCTCAAAAGAAACCTTGCAGGCAAGAAGGGGCTGGAAAGAAGTATTCAAAGTCATGAAAGGCAAGGACCTACATCCAAGATGACTCTATCCAGCAAAGCTTTCTTTTAGAATGGAAGGGCAGATGAAGTGTTTCCCAGATAAGGTCAAGTTCAAGGAGTTCATCATCACCAAGCCCTTATTATATGAAATGTTAAAGGGACTTATCTAAGAAAAAGAAGATCAAAAATAGGAACAGTAAAATGACAACAAACTCAGTTATTAACAACTGAACCTAAAAAGAAAAACAAACTAAGCAAACAACTAGAATAGGAACAGAATCAGAGAAATGGAGATCACATGGAGGGTTATCATTGGGGGAGTGGGTGGGGAGAGAGGGGGAAAAGGTGCAGAGAATAAGAAGCATAAATGGTAGATAGAAGATAGACAGGGGGAGGTTCAGAATAGTGTAGGAAATGTAGAAGCCAAAGAACT
>VMDR010027961.1:0-13355 GCA_007922815.1 Macrotus californicus
GCTATTTACTTTGTTTTCCAAACAAAATGTAATATAATGAAACTTTTATGAAATTGGAGTGACAGAGAATTTTAAGAGTAAAAAAGGATGAGATTACAGCTGACATAAAGGGCATATAAAAAGCATTTGATGAAATTCAGTAGTCACTCTCATAAAATTTTTAAGTAAAATTTGAACACACTATATATTAAAAGATTTTCAAGCAAAATTAATAGCAGATATTCTCACAGACAAAATGTCTGGATGGGTGGTTCAGTTGGTCGGGGCATCATCACGTACACCAGAAGTTGGAGGGTTCCAGTGCCTGTCAGAGCACATCACTAGGCTGCAGTCTGATCCCCAGTCAGGAGCTTACTAGAGGCAACTGATTATGTTTTTCTCTCACACTGATGTTTCTCTCTCTCATACTCTCTCTCTCCCTCTCTCTCTTCCTCTCTCTCTTTCTCTCTTTCTCTAAAAAAATCAGTAAACATACATTCAGGTAGGGATTTAAAAACAATTTTTTAAATAAAATAAGGGAAAATACAAATATTAATTTCTTGAACATAATAAGATGTCAATTACACATTTGTTTTTTAATTTTCTTTTTGGCATTTCTAACAATAAGGCAAAAGGGATTGGAAAACATTGTGAAAGATAGTATGATTTTCTTTTCTTTTTTAAAATATATTTTATGGCCCTGGCTGGTATAGCTCAGTGGATTGAGCACAGGTCTGCGAACCAAAGTGTTGCTGGTTTGATTCCCAGTCAGGGCACATGCCTGGCTTGTGGGCCAGTTCCCCAGTGTGGGGTGCACAAGAGGCAGCCACCTATTGATGTTTCTCTTCCTCTTTCTCTTTCCCTTCCCCTTTCTCTAAAAATAAATAATTAAAATCTTTAAAAAATTAAAAAAATATTTTATGGATTATGCTATCACATCTGTCCCATTTCTTTCTCTCATTTATTCCGTTCCACCCTGTACATTTCCTCCCACTACCATTCCCACATCTTAGTTCATGTCCATGAATCATACATATACGTTCTTTGGTTTCTCCATTTCCCATATTACTCTTAACCTCCCCCTGTCTATTTTGTATCTACCATTTATGCTTCTTATTCCCTGTACCTTTTCCTCCGTTCTCCCCCAACATCTCCTAAATGATAACCCTCCATATGATCTCTATTCCTGTGAATCTGTTACTGTTCTAGTTGTTTGCTTAGTGCACTTTTGTTTTTCTTTTTGTAGGTTCAGTTGTTGATAGTTGTGAGTTTGTTGTCATTTTACTGTTTGTATTTTTGGTCTTTTTCTTAGATAAGTCCCTTTAACATTTCATATAATAAGGGCTTGGGGATGATGAACTACTTTAATTTGACCTTATCTGGGAAGCACTTTATCTGCCCTTCCATTTTAAATGATAGCTTTGCTGGAGAGAATAATCTTGGATATAGGTCCTGGCCTTTCATGATTTTGAATACTTCTTTCCAGCATCCTCTTGCCTGCAAGGTTTCTTTTGAGAAATGAAAGATGTTGGAATGTTGAAAGCTGTCCTGGAGGTTCCTGAGCCTCTTCTCATTTTTTTGAATTCTTGTTTCTTCATTCTGTTCTGGTTGAATGTTTATTTCTTCCTTCTTCTGCAAACCATTGATTTGAATCCCGGTTTCCTTCCCTTCACTGTTGGTTTCCTGTACATTTTCCTTTATTTCACTTTTAATAGCCTTTGCTGTTTCCTCTCTTTTGCAACCATGCTCAGCCATTTCTATGACTATCCTGATTACCAGTGTTTTGAACTCTGCATCTGATAGTTGTATTTTTTCTGAAGCTTTGATCTCTTCTTTCATTTGGGCAATATTTTTTGTACCTGTTAAGGTAGTAAAGAGTGGAGCCTTTGGTATTCACCAGGGTGGGGCAAACCACATGCCTGCATTGTGGCAATGTATGTAGGGGAGGAGTCCAAGAGGGAACAGTGCTGCTGGCTCAGCTCTGGGCTGGCTTTCAGTCACTTCCTCCACTACCCATAAGCAAATTGGGCCCTTCGGGTGCTGATTCCTGGGTGGGTTGGCTTGTGTACACTCTAGAACCTTGTGGGTCTCTCCAAGGAACTCTCATGTGAGGCTGGGAATTTCTCCTGCTACCTCAAACCCCACAGGTTTTTTAATCAGAGGTTTTGAGGCTTTATTTCCTGGGGCTGGAACCCTGGGTTGCAGGATCTGTCTTGCTCCCCAGTTCCTCCTGGTTTTATCTGCATGCAAATTTGGGACCACGAGCTCTGCCAGCCGCCGCCTAGCCAGCCCCAGTCCTTCAGGTGCTGCCTTGCCACGAATTGTCTCCACCCCGGCTGCCCATCTCTGCCCTTCCTGCTGGTCTGGATGAATGTTTCTTCTTTAACTCCTTGGTTGTCAGACTTCCATGCAGTTAGATTTTCTGGCAGTTCTGTTTAGTTTTTGTTTTTAACTTTGTTGTTGTTTTTCTTTTGGTTGTACCAGGAGGCAAAGTGTATCTACCTACGCCTCCATCTTGGCCAGAAGTCCTCGATAGTGTGATTTCCTCTTAGTATGATTGCGAACATGGAAAAGATTGCATGCTTGAGTTTAAAAAAAATTTCAGTCTATGAGGGAATTTAGTAAGATCATTAGGTAAAAGGTTTGTATGTATGTGTATATTCAATTTATAGTATTAAAACTGTAAAATGATAAGGGATACATTAATAAGTAAACTACTTATATAAATGTTCTAAATTTAATATTTAAAGACATAAATGAAAATAACTGAGTAACACAAGTAGTACCAATAGTTTGTTGGGAAATATTTAAAATTTACCAAAATATTAAAGTTGGGACAACATTAGACAACCAAGTCAGTATAAAAGAAATTAACATTCAAAAATTAGTAGTTCAAATAGCTAAAAAGGCACAATAATGTAGCTGGGATTCCTAGACATTTATACTTTTTGTTGGATTATTGCAGGGGTGTCAAACTCACTTTCACTGTGGTTCACATTAGCCTCGCAGTTGCCTTCAAAGGGCCAAATGTAATATTAGGACTGTATAAATATAACTACTCCTTAACAGTTAAGTCAGAGCTTGGTGCTGCTGTGGGGTAGAAACAAGGTGCCCAGCCGGATAAAACAAGGTGGAGGGCTGGATTCAGCCTATGGGCCTTGTGTTTGCCACCTGTGGGTTACTGAGTGTAAGCAATATTCAATAACAATACATTTAATTGAATATATATAATACCTAGTCCTATAGAAAAGGATGTGGAAACTACTATTTCAGTCTCCTAAGGAACAGTGCAGGTTGGAGTAATATAATACTTAACCCTAATTTTGTAGCACCTTCTACAACAAAGCACCCCCCACCCTTTGCACACACTCACACATAACTGAATCCAGTTTAGGACATTGTATCTACACCAGGTCATCATTCTAGTCGTCGTCGGTTTTGAATTTTCTGGCATGCTTTGAGACATGATTGACCTGGCCTGTGTGTTTACCCTAAGTGAATACAATAAGGAGATGATTTAAATAGACTAAGTAGTGCTTGCAGACAGAGGAAGGGAACTGATCAGCAAAAAGAAAAATAGGTGTTTGCTCTGAGATGAAATGTAATATGAGAGATAACACATGTCATCTAAGGAAAACGCAATAACAGATGAATTTATAGGCATGATATTAGATTCCAGGGCAACCTGAACTAGAGGAATCGCAGTAGGGAGGAGTAATGAGCAGGAAAAAATGGGAAGGCTATGAGGCAATTAGTCAAAGAGGCTTTTTTTCCAGCCATGTTTAAGGTCCTCAATCTCTTGTAATTATTGGAGATAGAGTCAAGACAATCCTAATGCTTTTGATAACTTTGTTACCCCATCGATGTGCTTCTGTATTTTAGGCACCAGTCTGGGTGTTTTATAAGCATTATCTTATTGAAAACTCAGAAACAATTCTGCGGACAGTAAAACTGTGGCACCAAGTGTTGCTTGCTTCCCCACAGTCAGAGAGCAAGTGTGGAAATCATGTGCTACTGTAGTCTCCATTTAAATCCTCGTGAGTTTGACACCAACATTGATAACTTTCCCAATACAATAAAGTGTTTCCAGAATCATGGGCATCAAATGAAAAGTGGAAAGTCAGAAATTTTGCAAACGCTGACATGAGAAGAAAATACTTCAGACCTGATCTCCACTTTCCAGAGAAGTAGCAAAGTCTCAAATGACACTTTTAGGAGACACTAATTGTAGATATCTTTTGTGCCAGATATGAGCCATTACTGAAGCAGGCAGAATAGTACCCCTAAAGATGTCCACATTCTAAACTCTGGAATCTATGAATTTATTGTTAACTTACATGACAAAAAGGACTTTACATGTGGAATTATGTTAAATATTTTTGTGATAAGATGACCCTGTATTATCTGACTGCCCCAGTGTAATTGCAAAGATCTTTTTTTGTTTCTTTCGTTTGGTTTTGGTTTTTGCTTAATAATTGTGTATTTATCAATTGCAGTTAATGTACAATATTATATTAGTTTCAGGTGCACAGCCCAGTGATTAGACATTTATAAACTTACAAAGTGATCACCTGATAAATCTTTATAAGTGAAAGAGAGGCAGGAAAGTCAGATTCAGAGATGTGACAGCAGAGCAGAAGCTGCAGTGAGGGGACTGCTGTCTTTAAAGGTGACAGAGAGCCAAGAGCCGAGAAATGTGAGCCACCTCTCAAAGCTGAAAAAGGAAGTAGTGTATTCTCCCTTAGAACTTTGAAAAGGACGCAGCACTGCTGAGATCTTGGTTATTGGCCTATAAGACTCATTTTAGAGCACCGAAATGCCCCAGACTGTAAGATATAAATTGGTGGGTGGTAAGCCACTAAGTTTGTGATAATTGTTCACAGCAACAAATGGAATCCAATAAGTACATTCAAATACTAACTTAGCATGTTGCTGGAAGTCTTTCACAATTCATTTTAGTTCACAAGTTGTGGGTTCTGATAGCAGGTATAGACCATCTGGTTTCCTGGTGAAGTTAAAACAACTCAGTTTCTGCTGTGGTCTCTGAAAATACTGAATACTGGATTTTGCAAACATCATTTTGCCTGAGATAATTATCTTAGGAACTAAGGATTGAATTGTTTTCTAAATTGTACAGGTTATGGGCCACTGCTACAAAAAGCTGGTGTATCTTTTTAGAGCTTTAGACTTTTTAAACTGAGGAATTTCCAATTAAATTAATATACCTTTCAGAAGTCAAAAGGAAGCATACACATTCAGGAGAGGAGTCCCAGGCTACAAGCAACTGATGTTACTCCCAGTTCCATTCAGGAATCAAGAAACCCCTGGAAGACTCTAAGTTAGACAAGAAATCAGATACTATTATTTTGGACTTTATTTAATTTGGGATTTTGGATATGAAGCTTTTTTTAAAAAATATATTTTATTTATTTTTTAGAGAGAGGGGAAGGGAGGGAGATAGAGAGGGAGAGAAACATCAGTGTGTGGTTGCCTCTCACACACCCCCACCTGGGGACCTAGCCCGCAACCCAGGCACATGCCCTGACTGGGAATCAAACCAGCAATCCCTTGATTCACAGTCCAGTGCTCAATCCACTGAGCCACACCAGCCAGGGCAGGATATGAAGCTTCTAATGCTCAAGGTTAAAGCAAAGGATCTTAAACTTCAGTTCCTTTGATATTCGAACTTTAATTTTCAAAGTGATTTACAATTTTAACTTATATTTCTCCTTTAGAAATTCATAACAAGAGGTGACATATTCAAATTTGGTTTATCTTTACATTGTGTGCATGCTAATATTGGAGTATCTTCATATGTTTCATCTTTTTATGGCCTTTTATTTTCAGTTTTTTGTAAGGTTTTGCTTAAAACTGAAAGAAAAATGGCAAGTTTTGGAGGATGCCTATATCTGCCTTGGGCAGCAGTCTAGCTTGGAAAAGGTGGCAACTTCTGTAGCAAATTGTCCGATATGACAGAAGAGAAGCTCTGGTGGACCTGTAGTTCTTTATTTCTAGAGGTTCTCATGCTTCACCTGGCAATTTAATCATGTGTGTTTATGTATTCAGAAATTCACTGTAGAAAAATTTGACCATGCCCATCTTATATACATTGTCATGATGATATACACTCCAGAACAACATTTTATATTTATTTTCTAAGTATGTGTAGATAGCCTACTATGTACCATGCATTCTTGTATGTGGGACAATGTGGGAAGGAAAATAGAGAGGAAAATATTCTCATTTGAGGATAACTTGTCCTTGCCATGGACTTGACTAGAAAAGAGTTCTGATCCATCCATTGTACAAGGTGCTAGAAACAAAAATGCAGAGCATCCACCAGAGTCCCCAGGAAGATCTAAAAGAGGCAGCAGTGTCTGGGAAACAAGCCTCCTGAACGGCAGTAGGAAACCATTGACTTACCTAATTGACAGACTGGCAAAAATCACTAGGTATTCGGAGCTCAGCTGTGTTGTGTTCCTTTTGAGTGGAAGAATGCTTAGGGATTTCTCCTTAGTCTCTCCTTATGGTCTCACCTGAATACCTCCCCACTAAGTAGAACTTTTCAGGAAGTTCTAATTCTACAAAGTATTTTCAGATATAAACAGCTTCTTCCAATCTGGTCCCTATTTACGTGAAGGTGATATATCAGCCTCCATCTTTACTATTTGTTTTATTTATCAATTTAGTCATGACTGGGGAGGAAAAGTGTCATCTATTGATGGTACTTCAAAATACGAATGATGCAAAATACAAGGTCTGTCTGGAAAAAGTCCAACCATTGTTAACATACTGAGAACGGTTTGTGTGACATTGATGTCACCTGGCAACCAAGGGAGTGGACTGGAATGTGCATGTGTGAACAATGATGACTTCACTGTACTAGTCAGTGGGGGTGGTAGATGCCCTTGAGTGAGCATGTGTACTGTGTGGCTGTTGCATTCAAAATGACTGAGCAAGTAGAGCAATGAATCTGTATCATATTTTGCATTAAGTGTGAACATTCCTCTGTAGAAACTAATCAGATGATTCAGAACCCCACACCTATGGCAACTGGTGATTGGCAGCAACAGCACCACAACTTGTGTGATCATGCATCATGTCTTGTACAGAGGTTTTTGGTGAAACATCAAATGACCCAGGTGACTCAGCCTCCCTAGAGCCCAGATTTGGCACCCTGCAACTTCTGGCTTTTCCCAAAATTAAAATCACATTTGAAAGAGAAGAGATTCACACTGTGAATGAGATTCAGGAAAATATGACAGAGCAGCTGATGGTGATTAGGAGAACTGTGTGAAGTCCTGAGGTGCCTACTTTGAAGGGGACTGAGGCGTCATTGTCTTATGTACAATGTTTCTTTCTTCTTTTCTAAAACATAAAAAATTTTAAAAATTTTTAAAAGATTTTATTTTACTTATTTTTAGAGAGGGGAAGGGATGGAGAAAGAGAGGGAGAGAAACATCAATGTGTCCCACCGGGGACCTGGCCCACAACCCAGGCATGTGCCCTGACTGGGAATCGAACCAACAACCCTTTGGTTCACAGGCTGGCACTCAATCCACTAAATCTCATTAGCCAGGATTGTTGCTTGTGTCTTCTTCAACAAATGTCTCTATTTCTTGTATCATGGCTGGATACTCTCTGGACAGACCTTATATTTTAAACCAGACCATCAATGTTTGGCAAAGTGAAGGTGCCTGGACAAGTGTGTGCACATGCACGCAAGCACACACATTCACTCCTATTCTGGACATGAGTGGGTTTGTGCTGTGCTTTATTTAGGTATATTACTCCTTTGAGGCACTGAATTTCAAAAACCTGATATGGTTACGGTAGAAAATGCTAAGGACAGAACTTCCTCATCAATATGGTGGCAATCACTTCAGAGAGAAGCGATTACGAAGGCCAGAAGCAAGACAAAATAAGTGGTAAAGTGAAAAAAGGAACAAAAACAAACAAGTACACCAACTCTGTTGAGAAGTCACTGGAAAAGGACCTTACACCCTGAGTCAGTGTAATTTCGTGGAAATTGCATTCTCCCTGTTTAAGTACTGATGCTATAAGGTTTAATGACAAATTTCTAGGAATGTAACAGGTTTTTTTACATTGGTTTCTTGATTCATGCTGGCACATTTGCAGAAGACGAAACCCTAGTGCTAATGGAGAATGCAGGGACAATATCCATGTTAAGTGTTTTGCAGAAGGGAAACTATCCATCTGTTATTGTAGAAAAGTTCATAAACAAACACCCAAGCACTTTAGAAGTAAGTCATGGAGAAAGTATAGCAGGCAACCTGGCTAGTCAGTTGTCTGATCTCTTGTCTTCTGTGCATCTTTTCCAATGCTGTTAATTACAGAATGTTTCTAAAATAGTTCTAATTTGGGGCAGAGTTGCTTATGTACAGAAATTAGTGTGAGGTCAGGTCTATGTCACATTCAAGATTTAAAAGGGTTATAAAACAGCTACAAAATTAGACTGATAAGATATATGCTTTGGGAATTCAGAATAAGACTGATTTCATTTTTCCAAAATACAGTACTCTGAAAAATGTCACGGTGCTCTTATGGGCTTTGTGCTCTGAATACCTCTCACTTTAACTAAAGTTAATCTTTAATGCTCTATCGTTGACCTAATTTAGCACAATGCTGATGCACTGCAGATTCTGAAAATTGTAATGACACAAATTTTAGAGCCTCTGAACATGATCATATTCCTTGCATTATGTAAGAACAGCTGAAGGCAGTAGCAGCATAGTGTAACTGTAACCAGAACAGACTCTGGAGCTAGATTTTCTGAGATGAATACCTGCCTTGGCCACATCCAGGCCACTTTGTTTTCCTTACCTTCCAAATTAGAATAAGAATATCTCCTCTTATGTCATAGGGTGGTTATGAGAATGATGTGACTTAACATTTGTAACACTGTCACAGGTAAATGATATATGTGTGTTCAATTAATTTTAAAAATTAATAAGAAAGAGTCCTCTGTTACCTTATAAGTTTTTCTATTATCTGCAGACCTAATTCAGTATTCTTGTTATGGAACATTTTAATAGTCTATATTTCTCCTTTCAAAAATTTTTTTCATAGACTTTTTTAATTTTATAAAATATTACTATTTACTCGACAATGGGATATAAACACCAGGACAGCAGAATTATTATTTATGTTGTTACCTTGTGATATACTTGCTAACTGGTAAATTCAGTGGTGGGCAAAAGTACGTTTACCATTGTGAGTGTGCAAAACAGTTAACAAAGCTATTGTAATAATCATAACCTTCATGTCTTTTTCCATACAAACTGTAGACCTACATTTTCCCACATCTATATTTGTTACATGAATGATTGAAATAGAAAAAAGATTCATGGTTCAGATTATTTCTGATAGGTGAATACAAGTAACTAGAACAATACTCAGTAGGCACTCATTGTTTCTTTAATTGAAATGACTCATCTCTACTCTAAGTTCAGAAAGTTTCTAAGCGTTTCCGTGTGGATCACCCAACATATTATTTGTAGTCATGAATGTAATGGAAGCCGTGCATAAGGTTTCAAGGAAATACTGCTTGAGAGAGTGATTTCTGGGCCATCTCATTCCCTTTGGTGCCACCTCAGAACTTCTAAAGGACTGTAACTGATTGTCCAATTTGAATAACCACCATAGGGAAAGAGTTCTGATGGATGTGCAGGGTCATGGAATTCTAAATTTCTAGAG
Source organism: Macrotus californicus (assembly GCA_007922815.1). NCBI lineage: Eukaryota > Metazoa > Chordata > Mammalia > Chiroptera > Phyllostomidae > Macrotus > Macrotus californicus. The sequence continues at coordinate 9,697 of VMDR010027961.1, forward strand.
GTTCCACTCTTTAGATTAAAATTAATTTGTTTTGTGTGTGTGTGATTTATGACATTGTAGAAAAACTACATGTATTTTATGGCAGAATACACTTCCAAAATTGTATAGTTTATTTTTAAATTAACATACAATAAACTTGAATATTTTTGATGTACAGGTCTATGACTTGAACCATATATATATATTCATTTAATCACCACCATAATCAATATAAAGAATATTCTGTAACCCCTAAGTACCCCCTCATGCTGTCCACATATAGTCACACCTCCTATTGCAACTCCTAACACCACTGATATGTCATTGTAGGTTTGTCTTTTTTATAATTCCACATTCATACAATCATATAATATGTAACCATTCCAGTTTGACTTTATTTGCATGACATAATGCTTCTGTAATTTATATTGCATGCATCAATAATTTACTCTTGTTTATTGCTAAAGTGCATTGCACTGAAAGGATTTGACATTGTCTAATAGCTGAAAACAATGTGGGCAATTTCTAGTTTGGAGTGATCATGCACACGTGATTGCAATGGTCTACGTGTACCTTGTATGCTCTACTTGAAGTGCAGAGTGACAGGAGGAGCAGAGAAATTTCAGTACTCCTCAATCGTAAGAACTATGTAGAAGTTCATTATAATTCAAAAAACTAAAGTCAGAAGATCAAATGTGTTTCTTGAAGTTTTCTCCAGATGCCTAAGATTTTATTCCAATGTATTCAAAAGAACGTGATCAGAGGTTGAATGAAGACTGAGTCATTCACTCTTTCTCAATCTGCATTATGATTACATGCTACTAAAACATACATCAGGGTTGTATTGAGAACCATGTATAGGGATTTTATTTTGTGTTAAGATTATTAGGCATAATCCACCATAATTGCAGAGGGAGGGCCTGGAAAATATATTATGATCAGCCCTCATAAGTGATTCTGATGAGCACTCCAGGTTAAAATGGACAGCTCTAAAGTTTTGAAATAAAAACCCAGTGCAATGCTGGTGATATGTGACTTTATATTTTTATTTTTATTTTTTTAATCACTTTATTGTTCAATTACAGTTTGCATTTTCCCCCTACCACTCCTCCCCACCCCAGCCAATCCCACCCCCCTCCCCCGCTCTCCCCCTCCCCCTTGGTTATGTCCTTTATAGTGTTTCCTGGAAACCTTTCCCCGCACTGTTCCCTCCCCCTTCCCCTCTGGTCATTGTTAGATTGTTCTTAATTTCAATGTCTCTTGATATGTGACTTTAAAGAAGATGATACAGATTCATGGATTAGTTTCAGTATCATGTCATCTTCATCTGATTCTTGGTTAACTTTGAAGTAGTTTCTTGAGATTCAAGTACTGAAAATTAAACTATTCTCCAGATGCCAGCATTTTAATTATCTGCCAAAAAAGCTATTGGTAGTTTATATTTTATTATAAAAAGCATATTCAAGTTGACTCTAGAAGTGACTGTTCTCTGTTGCAACAGATACAGCTATGGTTCTCTGGGAATCCCACTGTAAAATAGGAGGCAGTGTGCTGAGACCAGGCAAGGCCCCGAAGGGAAGGTGATAGATCAGGGTCAGCATACCTCTAACATTTGTTATCTTACAATAGTCAAGCTCACTTTCAATTTTCAGTCTTCTATCCTACAATTCCTATTCCCTTTAATTCCGACCCTCACATGAAATTGGCTGAGAAACTAATTTAGTGTATCAGTCCATGTCTTTCAATAGCTTTACCACCAAGTGTGTCCTTTCTATGAAAATTTCCCCTCACTTATTTAAATAAAAATTACTCTCAGGTCTCCTACTGCAGTTAAAAATCCCTCTGGAAAGATTTACCCATTTCCTAATTTCATGACGATATGAGTTATACTATTGAAATTGTACATGCTTTACAAGAACTAAGGTAAAATATATGTGGACTCACACATCTGATCTATGAAGGAGGAGCAGTCAGAAGGAAGTGACAGAATTAACCTGAGGTATTAGAGTCAATTGAAAAAGGAAATAAGTTAACATGAATGAGTTTTGTCAATGAGTTTTTAAAGCACTGCTTCTTTCCTGAATAACAACTGTTTCCCTCCCTCAAATAGTAAGTACTTCAGCTGAATTCTAGCTATAAAATTCTAGTTCTAAAATGATACTTTTTTCCACTGAGGAATTCTGCTGTAAAAAACAAAACAAAGAACCCTGAAACTGTGACTGTGATAGAAGGGAAAACAGCACCTGAAAAGCAAAATAAAACCTTTGTGTGGCTCTCATATAACAAAACTGCTTCAATTTACAAACACATGCCTATTGACCTGCAATAGTTAATTCAGCTCATGAGAAAAGGATCTTCTTTTCTTTATTTTATAAATCTATGCAGTTATTAACTGTTTGAGTCCCAAGCAGCGTGATTGCGCTGCTGACAATACCCCCTGGGACTCAAACGGTTAAGAATAATATCTGTGGCTTTCCCAGGGTAAATTTACTTTACAAAGTTGGCTTACAATCTATTCTTTTCATTCATGACTATGAGTGTAAGTAAGTAGGGATGAAGTTAGATACATTATTCATATATTTTTAAAGCCTTGAAATTTGAAGTTCAAGAAGAATTATATATTTCCTCAATATGTTCCCTGACTCGTTGGAGAAAAGGTTCTATAACCTTTTTTTTAATGGAATGCTTTGACCTTCTTCCTGAGAATGGAAGTTTATGATGGTAATTCTGTTATAAGGGGGGAAAATGTCAATCTGTGGTTGCCTCTCATGTGCCCCTAATTGGGGACCTGGCACGCAACCCAGGCATGTGCCCTGACTGGGAATTGAACTGGCAACCTTTTGGTTCACAGGCCAGTACTCAATCTACTGAGCCACAGGGAACTATACCCTAAGAATCTGAAACACCAATTCAAAACAACCTATGCATTCCACTGTTCATAGCAGCACAATTTACAGCCAAGTGCTGGAAGCAGCCTAAGTGCCTATAAGTAAATGAATGGATCAAAAACTACAGTACATTTACACGATGGAATACTATGCAGCAGAAAGAAAGAAGGAACTCCTACTCTTTGCAACAGCATGGACGGAAGAGGAGAGCATTATGCTAAGTGAAATAAGCCAGGTGGTGAGGGACAAATACCATATGATCTCACCTTTAAGTGGAACCTAATCGACAAAACAAACAAGCAAGCAAAATATAACCAGAGACATTGAAATTAAGAGCAAACTGACAGTAACCAGAGGGGAGATGGGGCAGAGTAATGGGAGGAAAAGGGGGAAGGGTTATCAAGAAACATGTATAAAGGACACCTGGAGAAAGCCAAAGGTGGGGTAGGATCAAAGGTGGGAGGTGGGGATGGCTGGGGTTGAGGGGGATGGTGGGGGGGAAATGGAGACAACTGTACTTGAATAACAATAAAAATGTGAAAAAATCAAAACAAAATATTTAAATAAAAAAAGAAGGGGGAAAATGCCAATTTTATGTTGTCAAGATTAAGGGAAGTGCATTCCTTTCATTTGCTTTAAGTCATAAGTTTCTTATATAAGCTTTTAATTTGAATTTTCTTAAAAAAGATTACCTGAGCTCCTAGGAATTCTTTTTAAAAGACTTACTTATATACTCAATTAGTGAAAAAATGTTCTACCATCTTTTTGGTTTATAACCCAGTGAGGGTTTCT
>VMDR010027962.1:0-13352 GCA_007922815.1 Macrotus californicus
ATTGGGAGGGATATCTCATCTGTAGAGCTCTCCACTAAGTAGTGAAGGTATTGGCCCCCCATCAGAACTCCCAGCCTGGGGTTCCAGTGCCAGGTAGAGAAGACCCCATAACTTCTGGCTGGATTGTGACTGGGACTAAGGGCTTATGGAGTCCCAGGCATTCCTTTCAAAGGGCCCACGTGGACTTACTTGGACTCACTCCCTCTGAGCTCCAGCAGTGGGACAACAGCTCAACAGGTGCCAGGGACATATGGGGAAGAACTGAATTGTTTGGCTTCAGGGTCAGGGCTGGAGAGGCAGCTTTTTACCAGACAGAAGTGCTAGCAGAGGCCATTTTTCCTCTTCAGAATCCTCCCCCACACAGAGCCCCAGGCAGATACCATATCTGAGTTTCCAACAACTTGGCTAATTCTGTTTGCCCTACCCTGCTGATTCCCTGAGACACCCCGTTACCTCCCACCATTTGCAAGCTCACCCAAGCCCTTTCCATACAAATAGCCTATTTTGGCTTATGCTTCAGACTTCTGAAAATGTCTCAAATAAGCAGCCTCTGCTTACCCCATACCTCTTGCTAAGTGGCTCCAGACCTGGCAGTAGCGGCAGCCAGCCTTGGTTTGCAGCTTAGCCTTTCCCGGGTAACTCCAAGTAAGCACAAGTAGCAACAAACTGCAGATCACTCTGAAGCTCATGCTGGGTGGCCCTGGGCATGGCACAGGTGGTGGGTGACCTTGCATCTCTTGGGAGGCCCCAGAGCCAGCACACCCAGGGGGCAGCTTCAGACCACCCTGGACTACAACTCAGTCTCCTCCATAGGAGACATACTCCAAGGCTAGACTTGGCAGGCAACAAAGCCCCACTGAAGTAAGTCTTGCTCTGTGGGGTTGGCCCCTGCACAGCAGCCCTTCTAATGTAGTCAAAGCCAATCCTCACAGCTGATCAGCCTGGGGGTCAGTCTTTCCCAGTGGCTTGCCAACAGCAATCAAGGCTCAACCAATGGGTTGGCCAAAAAGCTCACAAAGGACACATTTTTCATTTCTACCAGTAACTTTATTGATTTGGAATTAGTCATGAATGAAGGATAAATGAAGGATTATAAAGATGCTCAATGAACTTAGAGGAAGAGTAGATGAACTTAGTGAAACTTCAACAAACAGGAAACAAAAAATTCAGAAAACATAAAGAGACAGTCAGAAATGAAGAATACAATAACTGAAATGAAGACTAGTTTAAGAGAATCAATAGTAAAGTAGGTGAAGAAGAGGATCAAATCAGCAATTTTGAAGATAAGCAGAAGGCAGAACAGCAAAAAGAAAATTCAAAAAATGAGGATAATTTAAGGAGGCTCTGGTTCAACTTCACACATACCAATGTTTGTATCATAGGAGTGCAGGAAGAGAAAGAGCAAGGAATTGAAAACCTATTTGAAAAAATAATGATGGACTACTTCCCTAACCTGGTAAGGAAAATAGGCATACTTGTCCTGGCTGGTGTGGCTCAGTGGATTGAGCTCTGGTCTGCGAACCAAAGGGTCGCTGGTTTGATTCTCAGTCAGGGCACATGCCTGGGTTGCAGGCCAGGTCCCCAGTAGGGGGTGCACGAGAGGCAACCATACATTGATGTTTCTCCCTCCCTTTTCCTCTCTAAAAATAAATAAAATCTTTAAAAAAAAAGGCATACAAGCCCAAGAACCACAGTGCCCCAAACAAGATGAACCCAAAGAGGTCCACACCAAGACACATCATAATTAAAATGTCAAAGGTTAAAGACAGAATGAGAAAAGCAGTTAACAGGGGAGCTCCCATAAGACTGTCAACTGACTTCTCAACAGAAACTTTCCAGGCCAGAAGTGATTGGCATGAAATATTCAAAGTGATGAAAAGCAAGGACCTACAACCAACATTACTTGACCCAACAAAGCTATCATTTAGAATCAAAGAACTTATAAAGAGCTTCCCAGACAAGAAGGAACCACTTCCACCACTAAACCATTATTAGAAGAAATGATAATGGGTCTTATTTAAGAAAATTAAAAAAGAAGAAAAGATTAACAAAATGGTAAAAAAACACATCTTTCAACAATTACTTCAAGTGCAAATGGATGAAATGCTCCAATCAAAAGACATATGGTGACTGATGGATGACAAAACAAAACCCTTATACATGCTGTCTACAAGAGACTCACTTCGGATTGAAAGATACACAGACTGAAAGTAAAGGGATGGAGAAAGATATTTCATAACATGTGGGAACAAAACAAAGTAGGGGTAGCAATGCTTAATACCAGACAAAATAGACTTTAAAATAGGAATCAAAGGCAGACCCAACATCTTCACTTCTTGGTATTTACCTGAAGAAACCCAAAACACTAAATCAAAAAGACACATGCGTCCATATGTTCATTGCAGCATTTACTATAGATGGGCTATGGATGTACCTAAGGGTCCATAAATAGATGAGTGGATAAAGAAGTAATGCATATATACAATGGAATATGACTGAGGCATAAAAAGTAATGAAATATTGCCATCTGCAGCAACATGGGTGGACCTAAAGGGAATATTGCTGAGTGAAATAAGTCAAAGAAAAACCAGTGCCATATGATTTTACCTATATGTGGAATCCAAAAAACAAGCAGAATAGAAACAGACTCATAGATAACAGAATATTTTGGTGGTTGCCAGAGAGGAAAGGGGTGGGTAAAAAAGGTGAAGGGATTATGATATACAAATTGATAGTTACAGAATAGTCACAGGGATAGGGAATAGTGCAGTATAGGAAATATAGTCAATAATCTAATAACTATATGATGTCGGATGGGTCAGGGTATCATATTGTAAGTTACATAAATGTCTAATCACAGGGTTGTACACCTGGAACTACTTAAACAAGGTTATTCTTTAGGGTCCTAGCTTTTGCTTATTAGAAAGTAACCTTTCGAAAAGTGTTGTACTCTCACAGCCTTGTTATAAAGGGAGTGCACTTCAGTGTATTTTAATCTTTTTTAAAAAAAGATTTTATTTATTTTTAGACAAAGGGTGAGAGAGAACAAGAGAGACATCAATGTGTGGTTGCCTCTTGCATGCCCCCAGCTGGGGACCTGGCCCACAACCCAGGCGTGTGCCCTGACCAGGAATCAAACCAGTGACTTTTCAGTTCACAGGCCAATGCTCAAGCCAGTGAGCCACACCAGCCAGGAGTATTTTAACCTTTTCTTGATGACACAATCATTTCATGAATTATAGATGCATTATAGATGCAGTTGATAGAAATAGGCTTTTGGGCCCTGGCTGGGTAGCTTAGTTGGTTAGAGCATCATCCCAATTTTGCCGTGGTTGCAGGTTCAATCCCCAGTCAGGGCACATACCAGAAGCAACCAACGAATGCATAAATAAATGGAACAACAAATCAGTCTCTCCCTCCCTCCTCTTCCTCCTCTTCCCTCTCTTTCTCTAAAAATCAATCAATCAGTAAATTAATATTTAAAACAGAAGTGGGCTTTTGGATCAGGCCTAGGTCTATGATATAGTCTGGCCATTTACTAGTGTTATAGCCTAAAATATATCTGTGGTAGTTCTTAATGATAATAGTAATAACATTGTCATTGTCTTCTTTAACTGTTTAAAAATAATTTGGACATTCAGGTCAATTTGTACTACAGGAAATAACCTAAAACTTCAAAACTTGCTGTCACATTTTCTGATGTTTTTTGTCCTTTTGGATTTTTACAACATTTAAATTACTCTCTAAAATTAGTATAGTTGGAATCAGTAGATTCCTTATATAGGATGAAGAGAAAGATCAGTTTTTTTAATCTTCACCCAAGGACATGTTTATTGATTTTAGAGCAAGGAGGGATGGGGAGGGAGACACACACACGCACATATACATTGATGTGAGAGAGAAACACTGATTGGTTGCCTCTCAGACACACCCCAATCAGCAGTGAACCCACAACCTAGATATATACCCTGAACAGGTATTGAACCCGCAAACTTCTGATTTATGGAACAATGCTCCAACCAACTGAGCCACACCAGCCAGGGCTCTGGTGAATGTCTTTAAAGCCAAATGATGTTTTCACAAAAATAAAAATAAAACCCCACTTCTAGCTCTGAGCACTGCTTTTCTTCTGGGTTCCACAAGACGACACGTGGTTGGCACCATATGCCTATTTAGTGCGTAAATAAGAGTTGCTTTTACTTTAATCATCAATTTTGCTATTTAGGCAGAAACTTAGCACATTTTTTTTGGTCATGTCATATGTAATTGTGCGCTTACAGGGACAAAGAACCATGTCACAGTGGCAATAGAAAATTGAGTACCACGTGTTCATAACTAACTAACTGAATAAGAAGGTAAGATAATACAAAGGTAATTTCCATGAACAAATGCAGTCTATTTGCATATTTCACAATCTTAAGATAACTTGTAATTCAAATTTCTACCCTTTCAATTATACCAGCAGAATTATGTAGTTCAGGAGAAATTGGAAGAAAGCTGCCTAAATCTTATTTTCCATACCAACCCTAGCACAATTTTAGTAAATATTTATTGGTAGATTAATGGAAAAACTAGTAAAAATTGTTTAGGATTGGTATACAGACAACCAACTTTTTTAGTAAACAGTCTCTTATTCATTAGTTTCAGGGAAAAAGATAACGTTTGCCCACTACTGAAAAAATTTGGTCGAGAAGTGACTAACATTAAAGGCTGAAAAAAAGACTTAAGAGGTTCATTGATGTTATTTACTTTGTGAAAGAAACAGCAAAAGAGCAGTTTACAATAGGCAAGTACATGGATGAGTCGTTCTTTACTGTGTGTCCAAGGTCGGGAGCTGTAGAGGGGGTATCAGTCTGAGTCAACAGGCTGAGCAGTGAGGGTAATGGCTAACCTTAAGTTGAACTGCAGGGAGGTAGTGAAGTCTCTCGTGACGCTAAAGTCAAGGACACAGCTGTCTGCACTCAATCAGGAGCTGAGCTCAGTGCTCAGTGGTATCCTGTGAAGATGTTCAATTTTCTATACACCTACTGAGAGTGTTTTGGTTGCCTGTTGCCCTGTAATGAATGCTCACAAGTCAAGCAGCTTCAGACAACATGCATTTATTACCATGGTTCCTGTTGTCATGAGTGTTTTAAAAGGGTTGTCATCTGCAGTCTCAGGGATGTCTCTGCCTCCTTGCATGGCATTTGTCACAAGCATTCAATTCTGTACAAAGGACCTAGCTCCCTGTCCAGAGTTACACCAGAACCTGAGACCCTGACAGAATCAGAACACGGGCACTCAGGCTGGGCCAGTCCTGGTCAGTGCCACTGACAGCTGTGGCTTTGGTACACCATGTGGGCCTCAGTCCTGGCTTTGTTTCATCTTACTGTAGGGATAGTGGCTGCTGCCAGTGGTGGTGGAAAATGCCCAGCTGAAGTTCCTAGAACTGTTGCTGAGGGTCTTTCCTAAACCCCACAGCAGTCTTTGGAAGGTGGTGGATAAGATGTCTCCTCAAATCATGTTCCACTTAACAGTGAGGGAGAACCCTGAGAGTCTGCCTGTTATAAAGTGCTCTCTTGATGCTTCAGGGAAAGAAGTCAGTGATATCCCTTATTTACTGCTTATAAAAATTCTTATTATTATTATAGTATAATAGTATTAAAGCATTTGTTTCCTGTTTTGTCAGTAGGTTTATATCTTAGCCCACAGAACCACTCATTGAATCTTGTATTCAGAAATGTAAAATCAAGTTTTAACCAATAACTCACTTGTTTCTGGTTTTACAGGTTTATAAAAACATATTCTGGACTGATATTTTCAGTATTATTTGCAAGAAAATCATCAATGGGATGAAATAATTGAAATATAACAGAAGACATATTTTTTCAAAAGAAACCTTTGTACAGATCGCTGGATCCACAGAAGCGCTACTTCAGGCAGAGCAGGAAGATGCCTTGATCTTAAATAATTTCAGCGCTGACTTACAGCTGCAGAAGTGACTCACTTTTACTTTGCAAATAACACTTATCTACTATGAGATGTTATGTTAGATCACATGTTAACATGGCATATATACTTTTTGATATCTAAGTTACACCATCAGAGTTGTTTCTTAATGTCCCTGTGAATTGTCACTCCAGAAACACAAGCTAAAAACTGGTCTTAACTGAAGCACATCTAGGGCAGTATGGTGGCTGGAAGTGAGTAATAATATCCAAATCACTGTCGCTTGTAGTATGTACGGAAAAGAAAAGAACATTTTAAAAATTGGGTGTTTGATAATTCATAATTACTATTTTATACTTTTCAACATTTTTAATAAAAGTTTTTTATTGGCTATACAATAACACTCAGAAGGATTAAGATATCTAAATATAATGATTTAAAACATGGAGCACATTGAATAATTCATTGAAGGCTTGGTTCTAAGCATTAATAAAACAATTTATAATGCTGTGCTCAAAGCTTAAAGGAAACTTGGCAGTATAAGAAATATTTTTGTTTCTGTTTTAAAATTACTTTTTGTTGAATTTTTATTATACATGCGTGCAACAAAAAGGTACATGCGTTGCAGAAATATTGGACAAAGTAGGAATAGGTAGAAGTGGCTAGAAGAAAAGTAAAGAAAAATACAGGCTGTTGTAAGCTGTTAAAAATATTTTCAGTCCTAAGGTATGTAGACTGCAACATGTTATTAAATTGATTTTCAAATTTCAATTTAGATAATGAAAAATTACTTTGGAACTTTTTACAGAACTTGTAGTCCTATAACAGCTTAGACAGTGGCTTAAAATGCAGTTTCAGCTAGAGTGAAACTTCAGCATCAGACTGCTCTCGGGAAAGAAGTTTTACTTGAGTAGTCACTGAAACTTCCAGTCTCTGACAGGTGGATTCCACTCTTAATTGCAAAAATACTAAGCCTGATCTCTTGCCGCCTAGACATGTACCCTCTGTCCCTTTTGAAATCCAGTCAGAGAGGCAAGAATTGTTATGTTACTTACAAAGAAAAATACAGTATCTTATAAATGTTAATCCTTCTTTATGCTGTTTAGTCAAATACACACACAAACCAAAATAATTGATTGCATCCAGGAGTGGATAGAAATAAATCTTGCGTGTGTGTGTGTGTGTGTATGTTGGCAATTTTTATTTCTTCATTTGTGAATTATTTGAGAACCTAATAAGTATCCAGCACTGTGCTGCATGTTTAAAAACAAGTACCACTAAGTCTTCCAAAGAACCACACAAGATAAATACCACAATCTCCATTTTACAAATGAAAGCTGAGGCATAAAGATTTTAAGTGTCTTCTCAAAGTCACACAGCAAGTAAATGACAAAGTTTGGCTTCAAATTCAGATCAGTGATCCCTAATTTCATGCTCTGCTTGAGATACCGCATTGCTTCCCTGAGATAGTTTTGAAATGTATTTTTATAGAGGGGATAAGATTAAAGAACTCCTTTGCTAGCCATGTAAGAAATGTGAGACTGCCTGTTGATGTCTACTTAAAGCTCTGAAGGTAGAGAAGGAATGAATGAGAGAGCCTTGGAGACCTTCGCACAATTACAAAATCCAGCTGCATCATTTTTATAGACCCTGAGGAGTTAAATGACTTGCTAGATACTGCAGTTTAACCTAAAGATGTGGGAGAAAGGAGTGTAAGAAAAGACAAACAGCACAAGAATATGGCATACTCTTTCATGCCTCTGTGTCTCTGCAAAATGGGTTTCCTGTTTGGATTTCTCTCCCCCATCCTCCTGGTGACTCAGCTACAACATCAGGTCCTCTACAAAACCTCCCATCATTTTTCTTTTTCTTTATTTTTAACTTTTTTAAATACAATCTTTAGTGTATTTTTTCCATTACCAGTTAGTCCTCTTATACTTCTGTCCCCCTAGCAGTCACCGTACTGTCTTCCATGTCCATGAGTCCTTTTTCCTTTTTGCTCAGTCCTACCGCCTCACGTCCAGCCCACCCTGTAGGCTGTCATCGTGCTCTCCGTCTATGAGTCTGTCCCCATTTTCCTTGTTGGTTCAGTTTGACCATTAGATTACACGTAGGAGTGAAATCAAATGGTATGTATCTTTCTCTGACTGGCTTATTTCACTTAGCATAATGTTCTCCAGGTCCATCCATGCTGTCATAAAGGGTAAAATTTTCTTTACGGCCAAGTAGAATTCCATGTGTAAATGTCCCATAGTTGTTTTATCCACTCATCTACTGATGGACACTTGGGCTGCTTTCATATCCTGGTGATTGTAAATAACACTGCAATGAACATAGGGGTGCTTATGTTCTTTTGAATTAGTGTTTTAGGTTCCTTAGATGTGTTCCCAGAAGTGGGATTGCTGGGTTAAAAGGCAGATCCATTTTTAATTTTTTGAAGTATGTCCATAATGCTTTCCACAGCAGCTGCACCAGTCTGCATTGCCACCAGCAGTGCAAAAGGGTCCCCATTTCTCCACATCTCTGCTAGCACTTGTTTGTTGATTTATTGATCATTCTGGCAGGTGTGAGATGATACCTCACTGTGGTTTTAATTTGCATTTTTCTGATGATGAGGGACATTGAGCATCTTTTCATATGTTTATTGACCATCTGTATGTCCTCTGGAGAAGTGTCTCATCAGATCCTTTGCCATTTTTTAAATGAGTTGGTGTTATTTTTTTTGGTGTTGAGTTTTTCTTAAGTTCTTTAAATTTTGGATATTAACTGGTTATTAGATGTATCAGGAATATGTTCTCCCATTCTGTGGGTTGTCTTTTAATTTTGTTGATGACTTCCTTTGCTGTGCAAAAACTTTTTAGTTTGATGAAGTCCCATTTGTTTATTTTTTTTTGTTTCCCTTGCCTGGGGAGATATATCCGATAAAATATTCCTACAAGCAATGTCAGATTTTGCTGCCTGTTTTCTTCTATGATTTTTATGGTTTGGGGTCTAACATTTAAGTCTTTGACCCATTTTGAATTTATTCTTGTGTGTGGTGTAAGAAGGTAGTCTAGGTTCATTTTTCTGTATGTATCTGTGCAATTTCCCCAACACTATTGAATTGACCTTTTAGCCCACTGTATGCACTTGCTTCCTCTGTTGAATATTAATTGGCTTATAAAGGTGTGGGTTTATTTCTGAGCTCTGTATTCTATTACATTGATCTATGTGTCTGTTTTTATGCTAGTACCATGCTGTTTTGATTACTATGGCCTAATACTACAGTTTGATATTAGGTAGCATGATTCCTCCAACTTTGTTCTTCTTTCTCAGGATGGCTGTTGCTGTGCGAGGCCTTTTGTGGTTCCATATAAAGTTTTGAAATATTTGTTCTACTTAAATTTAAATGCGCCATTGGAAATACACCATTGGGATCTTGATAGGAATTTCGTTGAATCTATAGATTGCTTTGGGTAGCATGGACATTTTAATGATGTTAATTCTTCCTATCCATGAACACGTTATGTGCTTCCACATATTTGTATCTTACTCAATTTCTTCATTAATTCATTATTGGTATATAAAAATGCAACTGATTTCTAGATATTAAATTTGTGTCCTGCTGAATTTATTTATCAGTTCTAGTAATTTTTTTGGAATCTCTGGTATTCTCTATATACAGTATCATGTCATCTGCAAATAATGCCAGTTTTACTTCTTCCTTTTCAATTTGGATGCTTTTTATTCTTCTTGTCTGATTGCGGTGGCTAGGACTCCCAGTACCTTGTTAAATAAGAAGTGAAAGCGGACATTCCTGTCTTGATCTTAAGGGGAGTACTTGTAGTTTTTGCCCATTGAGTATAATGCCGGCAGTGGGTTTGTCATATATGGCCTCATTATGTTTAGGCATATTCCCTGTAATCCCACTTTGTTGAGAGTTTTTATCATGAATGGATGCTGGATTTTATCAAATGCTTTTTCTGCATTTATTAACATGATCATGTGGTTTTTATCCTTCATTTTGTTTATGTGGTAAATCACATTTATTGATTTTCAAATATTTTACCAACCTTGCATTCCCAGAATACATCCCACATGATCATGGTGTGTAATCTTTCTGATGCATTGCTGTATTTGTTTTGTCACTATTTTGTTGAGAATTTTAACATCTGGGTTCTTCAAGGATATTGGCCTGTATTGTTCTTCCTTTGTATTGTCTTTATCTAGTTTTGGAATTAGGATAATGCTGGTCTTGTAAAATGAGTTTGGGAGCCTTCACTCCTCTTGAATTTTATGAAATAGTTTGAGGAAGAGAGGTGTTAGTTCTTCTTGGAATATTTAATACAATTCCCCTGTGAAGCCATCCAGTCCAGGGCTTTTATTTGTTGAGAGTTTTGTGATTACTGCTTCAATTTCACTAGGTGTGATCTGTCTGTTCAGATTCTCTGATTGTTCCTGATTTAGTTTTGGAAGAGTTTGGAAGATTTTTATGTTTCTAGGAATTTATCCATTTCATCCAGATTGTTCAGTTTGTTGGCATATAGTTGTTCATAATGTTTTCTTATTATCCTTTGTATTTCTTTGGTGTCAGTTGTTATTGCTCCTCTTTCATTTTTAATTTTATTTGGGTCCTTTCCCTTTTTTTCCTGATGATTTGGTTAAATGTTTGTCAATCCTGTTTATCTTTTCAAAGAACCAGCCCTTGGATTCATTGATGTTTGTATATTTTTTTTAAGACACTATTTTGTTTATTTCTGCTTTGATCTTTATTATTTCCGTCCTTGTACTCACATTGGGCTTGTTTGCTGTTCTTTTCCAAGAAGCAAGTATAAAGTTAGATTGTTTATTTGAGCTTTTCTCTTATTTTTTGAGATAGGCCTATAATGCTGTGAGTTTCCATTAAGATTGCTTTCCCAATGTTCCACGGATTTTAGATGGTTGGGTCCTCATTTTCATTTCTTTCAAGGTATCTTTTGATTTCTTCTTGATCTCATTGTTGACCCATTCATTATTTAATAACATATTATTTAGCTTCCATGTCTTTGTTTATTTTTCATTGTTCTTCTTGTGATTGATTTCCAGTTTCATAGCATTGTGGTCAGAGAAGATGCTTGGTTTGATTTCAGTCTTCCTAAATTTATTGAGACTTGTTTTGTGTCCTAACATGTGGTCTATCCTAGAAAATGTTCCATGTGCACTTGAAACGTATGTATATTCTGCTGCTTTGGGATGAATTTTCTGAAGATATCAATAATCTTCATTTGATCTACTGTGTCTTTCAAGGCTGCTGTCTCCTTGTTGGAGAGGAGTACACTACCTGAGAAGGATGGCTCCTGCAGATTTTCTGTCTGGAATGCCTATCCACTGAAGTCAATGTGGTGTCAAAATCCCCGACTACGACTGTATTTCTGTCAGTCTCTCCCTTTATGTCCATCAAGATTTGCTTCACACATTTAGGTGCTCCTATATTGGGTGCATAAATGTTTATCAGGGTTATATCCTCTTGTTGGATTGTTCCCTTTATCATTATATAGTGTCCTTTGTCTCTTACTTTAACCTGGTTTTAAAGTCTTTTTTGATGTAATTACGACTACTCCAGCTTTTTTTTTCCTTTCCATTTGCATGAAGTATGTTTTTCCATCCCTTTAATTATATATATATATGTGTCTTGTTTTCTTATCCATTCAGCTATGCTATATCTTTTGGTTGGAGCATTTAAGCCATTTACATTTAAGATGATTATTGGTAGATTCGTGTTTAGTGCCATTTTATTGTTAGATTTTTTTTTTTCTTTCTTCTCCCCCCCTCCTCCTTCTCCCTCTTCTCCTCACCTTTTCCGCTGCCCCACCACCACCACCACCACCACCTTCTCCTTTTCTTCTGGCAAGTCCTTTAACATTTGTTGCAGAACTGGTTTGGTGTTAAAAAATTCCTTTAGCTTTTTCTTATCTGGGAAGCTCCTATTTCTCCTTCGACTTTAAATGATAGCCTTGCTGGGCAATGTAGCCTTGGTTGTACTTCCTTGCTTTTCATCACCTTGACTATTTCACACCACTCCCTTCTGGCCTGAAAAGTTTCTGTTGAGAAATCGGATGACAATCTAAGTAGTGCTCCCTTGTATATATTTCTCTTGTGACTTTTAGGATTCTCTCCCTGTCTTTAAGCCTTGTCATTTTAATTAAGATATGTCTTGGTGTAGACCTCTTTGGGTCCAATTTTTTGGGGACTCTGAGCTTCCTGGATTTTAGTTTCTTTTTCCTTCACGAGATTAGGGAAATTTTCAGTCATTATTTCTTCAAATAGGTTCTCGATCCCTTGTTTCCTCCCTCCTTCTGACATTCCCATGATGCAGATGTTGTAATGCTTCATGTTATCCAAAATGTTTCTTAAACTCTCATTTTTTCAAATTATTTTTTCATTTTGCTGCTCTGCCTGGGTGTTTTTTTCTACCTTGCCTTCCAGATCACCAACTCGATCCTCTGCTTCATCCAACCTACAGTTTATTCCTTCCAGTGTATTATTTACTTCAGATACTGCTTTCTCTATTTGACTTTCTTTTTATGGCTTCTGTGTCTTTTTTTATGCTGTTCTGTATCCTAATAATCATTACTCTTAAATTGTCTGATAAATTGCTTGCCTCCATTGCATCTAGTTCTTTTTCTGGAGAATTCTCTTGTTCTTTTATTTGAGGTCTGCTGCTTTGTCTTTCCATTTTGGCTACTTCCTTGTATTTTGTTTTAGTTGTTAAACTGATCAGTGATATAGCCTCAAGCTGTAAGCAGCCTAGATTAATGAGCTCTACAGGTGGGGAAGAGTAATTCCTGTGTGTGGGGTTATTGCTTCCCCTCAGGCTGATGCCACTTGGAGGGGAGTGCTCTGTCTGAGAAAGATGACTCCTGCAGTGTGAGGAATGACTCAGCACAGGGATCCTGGTAGCCGTTCCTTCAGTTCTCCCCCCAGAGCCTCCAATCCCAGAATCTCCTCAAGTGTCTCTAGCCTACTCTTCTGTCTGTCAGAGCCCAGGGTAAATTACTGCAAACAAAATTTTTTGTGTTGGCCCTTTAGTAGGATCTCTGCATTTCCAGCCATCTCTGCCTGGAAAACAGAAACCTTGCTGCTTTTCACAGGTAGATGTTTTCTGGGTTCCTTTCCAGTTGTAGTGCTGTAGGCTGGACAGCCCAGCTTGGGTTTTGGACCCCACATTTCTCAGTGGGAACCCACCCACCCCTTTAATATTTCTCCAGAACTTCAGCTACAACCCATGAGAGCCCAGCCAGCCCTCTTGTGCCTCCTGCACACTCCCTACCATTCTTGTTGCAGTCAAGTGGTTTCTTCTGTCTGTCCTTGGTTATAAGGCTTCTCTTCAGCTAGTGTTCAGTTGGTTATTCAGGATGATTTCTCTACAATTTAGTTGTAATTCCAGATTGGTCCTGGGAGGAGGT
>VMDR010027963.1:0-13350 GCA_007922815.1 Macrotus californicus
ATAAATGTTAGCATATTACTTTAGATATCCTTCTAAAGATGTAAATCCTGAGATATTAGATACCATATTGTAGGGCTTAAGAACTTATATTAATGACAAAAGTATATGAATTACATACTGCTATAAATACATCTCAAATACTATGTAAACTTACCTATATAGGATAATCATTTTCATTGAAAATGAGAGTTTTAAGACTTTAAAAAGGTTTAATTAAGGTTAGTATTAGCTTTCCTATACTGTTGGATAAAACTGGACAGAAGAAAAGTTTTTATGCCCACCTTTTTCCTGCTTTCATCTTGCTGTGTGCTCGGTGGCGTAAGCTGGAGGCTGGCAAGGTCAGTCTGCTCATTAAGCAGCTGCTGACTGATGTGACAAGCTTAGGCCAAAATCTGGATTTCAGTAAAAAAGGAAACAAGTTGGCTTTTTCTCAAACATTGTACTCCACCTCAGAAGTTTCTTATGTAGGCTTATAGAATTATTTCTTTTTGTTAAATTTAATTTAATTTTAAAAGATAGTTTAACTTTTTAAATTTAATGACTTGCTTCACATTATCTTAAACTAGCAATTAGAGTTATAAATCTACAAAAACTTCAAAGTTAACTTTCATTTTTCCATATCAGCTAATGGTTTTGAATTCTTACAAGTATATATAATTCTTTATACTAACTGAAATATCTTTATATATTAACCATTCATTGCATGTATTTTTTTCTCTCTCTCCCTCTTTTTAAAATATATTTTGTCACGATGACCAGATGACATCAACAATAAAAAGTTCTCTGTGTTATTGACGGCCACAATAATCCATGGGAGATTCTGAAAGGGGAGAGAGGCTGAGGGGAAGGAGAACGAGCGGAAAACAGAAACCAAAGAGTGGAAAATGTGTGAAAAACTTACCCCCGAAATAGGAAGGAAGCAAAGAGAATTGATGGGGAAGTAGGGCTAAAGAATCTTAGCTTCTTTAAGGCAGCTTGAGGATAGTGAAATCCAGAATCAGAGGAAGAAGTAGTTAAAAGGCAAAGAAAAGTTGAAATAAATTACTGGTAGAAAACGGGGATTATTTGGAAGAGACACTGTGAGACATGGCAGTGAAAGGCCAGAAAACAGTGCAAGGGGGTTAAAGAAAAGGGCAGGTGGTTTAGGGTGTTGTGGACCTTTAGTTGGAAGCTCTAACAACCCAGATAGAGATGCTAATTGTCTTTGTCCTCTAAGGTATGCATTACCTTTGCAGTTGAATTTTTTCCCTTGTGGATTGTCCAGATTGAAGCTATTAACAGCTTTCTCTATGCCTTAATAATGTTAACTATAATATGACAATTTCATTTTCAGTCCACCAATATTTGAATATCGTTATAGGCAAAGTTTACATCCTTTAACTTGGCCATTAAGCCAGATTTTATAGTTATAATACTTAGCTAATCAATGCATTATAGGTTGGTAGAAATGCCTAAAGGGACATAAACCCAAATTTTGATCATAATAACCTAAACTAAAATGTTTAAATACAAAAATACAGCATGAATTTTAAAGACTCCTGGTAGCATATATTTTAACCTGCCAGCACATCTTTTCGTAATTTGCAGAAATTTTTCAATTTTAGTAATTTTCTTAAGATGACCAGATAAGTTTATCTCAAATATTCTTTAGTTATTGAGAGCAGAGATGATCTGGAAACTCTAACAATATGAAGTTAATTCGTGGTCAGAAGAGTTTGTGGTCAGTGTAGAACTGTATCATAGCTGATCGACATCTTTGTCATTGGGATGACAGATTATTTAGGAGAACGGTGACGTCTCGAACTTCAGAAGCGTTGGAGGAGCATGTGTCATTGAAGGAGGAAGAGTCCTTGCCACATTTTTTTGTCATCAATTGACTCATTTTCACTAAACTGCTTTTGACTTGGGTTAGCCCCGGCCCCAGTGCCACCAGGCCCTGTTTGCAGTGTTGGAGTGCACGAAGAGAACCACACAACCACCTGTTCTGTTTGCCGTGCTCGCTTTCTGGGGTCATTTGGGGATAACAGGGTTATCTCCTATTTGTGCTTTTTAAAGAAACAAAAGATCATTTTCTTGTATTTAGTGGGAAAGGAAATTATAAGAGAAGCAGGCTGCCATGTGGCTTGATTGGGACTCTCTTTGCAGCTAAAATGGGGACCTCTCGTAAGAAATGTTTGTCTCAAACTCTTCCACGTAGATGTACAAATGTCCAAATAAGCATTAGCCCTCAGCCAAGCCCAAACGACTTTTAATAAGATTTTTCTTCCTATATATGAAGTGCTGTCTTTTTTTCTTTTTTTAGCATTGGCATAGAGATTATATATGTCTTTTTTAAATTTCTTTTTAACCAGAATTACTAGTTTTTCAACGAGCTTATATCTGTAGTACCTTCTCTTCTGTAAAGCTTATTATCTGGGAAGGCAGACTGTAATCAGATGGAGTTAGTGTGGCTCAGAGCTCAAGGTCATGAGATGTTGGAGGTAACTTAGACCAGTCTAGGCGCTGCTCCTCGCCTGCTGCCAGGACTAGCTCATCTTGGGCCCTTTCTCAGAGAGAAAAATTAAGGTAATAGCAAACATGTTAAAGATGAATCTGTTTTCTTTAAGTGAGATAAATCTTTTCAACTCACCCTTTCTCTTAAGAATGTCTTCAATTTTACAACTTTGGGGTTTTTTTTCAGATTTTAATTCAAACACTCATATTTGAGGGCTGGGAATAAACATTTCTTTAAAAAAAATTTTCTTCTTCCCCATCCTTTGTAAAAATTTATGAGAAAAGTAGTAAATGCACATGGTGAAAAATTCAAATCCTACCAAAAAATGATATAGTCCAATAAAGCACCTTTCTCCCTTCATTTCCCTTCCCAAGAGCAATACTCTTTTTTAAAAAATGTTTATCGATTTTAGAGAGAGGGGAGGGGGAAAAGAAACATCAACATGTGAGAAAAATAACGAGTGGTTGCCTCCCATACATGCCCCAACCTGGGATGGAACCTGCAACCTAGGTATGTGCTCTGACGGGGAATTGAATCCGCAACCTTTTGCTATGCAGGACGATGCTCCAACCACCTGAGCCACACCAGCCAGGGCAAGGCAACAACTCTTCATAGCTTATCACCTGTCTTTGTAAAAATACTCTATTTTTTCCTTTTTTTAAAATACAAAGATTTTATGTATCATTATATGCCTTTGTATTGTTCACTTGACATACATGTATTTAGAGATGGGAACAGATACTTTCTACGTTTAACTTCTTTCTGTGGGCATTTGCTATTAAGTTATATATAGTTGCTACTGGGGACTCCAGATAATATTGAGGTATAGAAGATAATTTCATTTTAGTAATTTTCACATTTTTTTGCTTTCCCACCTGCCCCCACGCTTTAAAAACTTTCACAGAATTCCTAATGCTGACTATATTTTCTGTAATTCTACACTCATCAAGGGCTCTGGGACCCTCCTGGGATATGTAACCCGGGGCAGGCCTCTTGCTGTCCTAGCACTGGGTCTGTTTTTGTCCTGAGATGTCCCTAGAGATCTGGTAAGCCTCCAAATGTCAGTTCTGTTCTGGCTTCTTCCTGTAGGTTCCACCTCCTTCTGGGCTTCCAGTGCCCCTAGGATTCTAAGTCCAGAGGACACCTCCCTGTCTAGATGTACAGTCTGAGGGCATGCTTATCAGGGCATGTCCACAGCATAGGGCCCTCATGGCGTGGTGTGGGTCCCACCCAGTGGTCCCGTTTATTCATCAGCTCTATACTGTAAGAGCAAGGCCAACCACTGTATACTCTCAGCATTTGCTAGCAGTTACTTGACCTATGAAATGGGGAGGGGTGGGACATGGGAGATCCTTCGTTGCATCTACTTATCAGAAACATTTTGTACAAATCTTACTTTTGAAAAGTATATCTTTTATTAGTTTAAAAATGTTACCAAAATATCAACACATTAGGCAGAGACAAAAATATTTACTTAGTTTGTGATTTTTTAAAAAACTGACTGACCCAAATAATTCTCAGTGTTCCTTATGAGTTATTTGTAACTTGACAACACTATTCCTTCAGTTATAAAATTCTTTGAAACAAAAATTTAAATATGCTAGTGTGGCTAGAGCCTGAACATTAGAAATATGACATCCTTGAATGAAGGAGTTGGTGGTAAGGTGGGTGGGTGGGAGTTTTGGCCAGGAAGGAGCTTGTATTTATCTGTGAGACATCGGTCATTGCCTTGTCTGTAGTTTTTCACTTTACTAGTTCTTTCACCCACAAACATTTCCCTGGCATGTTTCATTTCAGACTTTCTTCCCAATACATTGACCTTTTCTCTGCTCAGTTTTCTCACATTCTATTTTCATCCTACTAACATTTTGTTCCCGTGTTTATATTTTCTCATGTCTATATATAAAGTTTCTGAAACTCTTTTTGTCTTCTTTGGCATGGTATTTATTAACTGAGCTAGTTTTTACTCATATACAGCAATAGAAATTGCATTTTAAACCTTAATAATTCTATTGGTTTGCTTTTACAATGAAGCCATAAGATTTCCTCTGATTCATCTGGCTTATAGAGAGTATTACAAACAGCAAAGAAGAGATACTGGCCTGTACTTAGCATCCAAGCTAATGTTGTTCATATTGTCTTATTAGAACACCTGGAGATTGCAAGTTCTAACTCAGGTATACCAGCTGCACAGAGAGGTGAGTTCATCTAATTAAGCAAACAGTCACCAAAGGTGTGAAATTCTAGTGTGTGGTGCATAAACGTGCAGACATTGGAGAAATGCACTGGACAGTGGAATAGACACCAAAATGTGGCTTTATTGTAGTTAGAATGCGTTTCGAAAATATTAATAAAACTAATATTTAATTTTTTAGCATTTTCATAGTTTCCCAGGTTCTAAAAATAAAATTTTAGCTTTTTCATAATTTTTTAAAGCTCAGTAGTAGTAAAAGTATTCTTTTTAAAAGGACAACTTGTTAGTTAGGCTCACACCTGCCATCATCCCCTGATATCATGAGCTTTGTCACCAAAGTCATACATGGAAAGAAAACAGGGACGGAAACGACCCTTTGGCTTTCCTGTTGATCATGGTAGAAAGAAGATATTTTAATAAAAGATAAGTCAACTAAGATATTTTCATATATTCTTCAACATTTGACTCATTTTTAGCTTTGATTTTACAGTAGAAATAGGGAAGGCAATTATTCAAAAAGGTGGGATTACAAATCAAAGTCCTAAAGTATAAACAGCTGAGACATTGTAAAGTAAAAAGAATAGGGGGGGCGGTTAAAACACAGCACATGGTCCTCTCACCGACACTTCTGTTAAACCCACTTTTGTTTTCCCCAAGAGACCACACAACTCTGACATCACCAAGAACGCTCAGCCCGCTCACTGAGAAATTGGTTTTGGACAAATCAGTGTCTAAAGCTTGACTCTTTACTGTCTCTCTTGTCTGACTTGAAAAGGACCATTCTTTTTCTATATTACAGTTAAATTACATCATTAGAAGGAGTGTTATGACGAGTCAGAGACATCATACATATTTTTTTCTTTTGTTTTCTGTCTGTGTTTCCAGCAACGTCAGTTGATTACAGTTCCTTTGCAGACAGATGCAGCAGCTGGATAGAGCTCATTAAACTGAAAGCTCAGACCATAAGGCGCGGATCAATTAAGACAAGTAGGCGGATGTTTCTACCACGTTCCCATCTGAGAAGCACACCTCTGACTTCCCAGTGGTGAAGGCTAGACTTTCCTGCCCAGTAACAACGTTGCCAATCAATCATGTTTTGGAGTGTGAAAGCTGCAGACCAGTGGCCATTTAGCGAAAGTTATTGAGGGGCCTTTAGATTGGTCAGTTTCAGCTGTAGAATTGTGTTTTTAAAATTGTACTTTTTGTGAAGGTACTCTTGAAAGTATATAAATAGATATTATATTCTTCTAATAGAAGGACATTTTCAACTCTCTTTTTGAAGAGACACTCTTCCAGGACCCAAGTTACTATCTAGCATATGGCATGTGTCAGTTTTCTAAGTGTGATATCCAGAGGGCTGAAAGAATGAGGTATTTCTGGAGAGAGAGTACTTAACTCTTAATCTCACCGTTAGAATCAAGGTAGTCCCTATGTTCATTATCTATAATCCATGCATTTTGGTAGATTTTGAGGTAAATGTATTTGAGCGTCAGAGTTTACAGTACATTAAAAGGAAAGGACCTATGTTTTAGAGGAAAGATCATAGGATATGGAACCAGTCAGACCTGGTTTTGAATACTACAAGTGCCATTTTAATAGCTGTGTGACCTTGGGCAAGTTATTTAACTTCTCTGGGCCTCAGTTCCCTCATGTGGAAATGGGGATAATAATATCTATGTTTCTGGGTTGTTGTAAGGATTAGATATATATATATATATCTATGTATGTGTGTGTCTGGCTTATACTAGTTATTTGATAATCAGTAGCTATTATTTATATTATTTTATAACCAATTAACTTTTAGACAGCCAAGGTCATTTTTAAGTTTATAAAATTATGAGTTTGATCAAAATGGTTTGGAAAAGAAATCTATTACGATTAGTTAACATAAGGTTTATCTACAAGTTGACATTGATGAAGTGGTCTGAAAAATAGGGAAAAACTGGGAAATGTAACAACTTTCACACTCTCTTTGTAATAATTTGTTCCTCCAGCAGATAATTTTTAATTGCTCTGCCGCTTTTTCTTTTCTTCACTTTATAACGATCATTGTGTGTGTAACTACACCGCATCAACATTTTCTTTTGCAGGAATGCCATTTTTCTTCCAAAAGAATTCCATTTCAGCATTTCCTCTTGTTTTCCTTTGTCTCTCTGTTTTAATTGCATGCAGTGCATGACAGTTTCTTTTCTTTCATGACATGGCTTAGCCTCACAGACAGCTGAATGTTGTCACCGCTTTCTTGGAAGCCCTGGGGAACGATTGAGTTACTGGCGTCTGATCTTGGGGCTTTCTCTTCTCTCTTCAATTTTAGCTATGACAGTTGAAAAAGCAAGTCCGGTGAGCGAAGGAAACTTCCGGAATCGTTCTGCTCCGCCTTGTACAAATTCTACAGTTGGGGTTGTTAAGATGACACCTCTTTCTTTCATTCCTGGAGCAAAAATAACTAAGTATCTTGGGATAATTAACATGTTTTTTATTCGGGAAACCACTTCTCTACGTGAGGTAATTTTATAGATGTTATTTCATTATTTTTATAAATTTTTTTCTGGTTGAAGATATTAATGACAGAACCCAAACAAGTGTGTTTTGTTTTGTTTTGTTTTGTTTTGTTTTTTGCCACATCTCTTTTTTCCCCTATAACCTGTCTGGATCGATTCTAGGTTAGACTTACCAAATTTCATGTAGTAGCTAGTGTTATCATAAGCTTATGAACAAACAGATGGAGTCCCTTACCTGATGGCATATACCGTCTAGTGGAACTGGGGCTTGATGGGCATTAAATAAATAATTATATCACTATTAGTGATAGTAAGTAACAAAAATAAAACAGAGGCCATCAGAAAAAATAACAGGGAGCTCATGTTTAGATTTGATAGTCAGGGTAGGTATCTCTGAGGAAGTTCCGTGTAAGCCAGGACCCAAAGAATTGGATGAGTTACCCTGGTAGGAAATTGGGTGACACTCCTTGGAGCCTTCGGGAGCAGCATGTGCAATGACCCTGAGGCAGGAAAAGTGCTTGAGAAATTGACAAGAGGCAAGCATGACTGGAACGTGGTTCAGCAGGGAGGTTTTATTGTTTATGTTTATCATCGGTTTATTTGAGTGAGGATGGGAATGATTTGATGGAGGGAGATGTTGAAGATGGAGGAACATTTTGAATTCCTGCTCTGCCATTTACTTACTGGTCATGTGATCATAGCTAGTCATGGGCATATTCCAAATTCTTTGGGCTTTAGTTTCATCATTGGTAAAAATAAGGATAATAATCCTTACCATAGACATGTGTTGAATAAAGGTTTGTTCTTTCATGCAACAAATCCTCACGAAGGAGATTAAAATTATCCATTATATTAAGACAATTTAAGATGATTTAATATCTGTTCTTTGACATTTTTATATACGTCTGTATACACGTGTATATAGTTTGATTTTCCTGTGCGCTATCACGTAGGAAGGGGGAGTCAGTGGTTTCCTCCACGCCTTTATCGCCGAAGTGTTCGCAATGGTGAGAGCTCACGTTGCTGCATTAGGAGGGAATGCCGTCGTCTCCTACATCATGAAGCAGTGTGTCTTCATGGAGAATCCAAATAAGAACCAGGTAAGACGTAGTTGTCTCTGACCAGGAACCTGCGAATTTCCCTCACAGCCTTCCCACCTGCCGCCCTCCCCTGCAAAAGAGATTTACTCCTTATAGAGCTCTTTGACTCTCGATGCTTAGATCATGTCCTAAAGCATACATTAATAACTATGGTCATACATAGGTTGGATGCTGTTTTCACAACCCAGGTGACTAGTTATTATTCCTAAATACTTCTGGAAGTTTTCCTCTGAATGTATTACTCTTTCCTTCATCTTCCTGGCGGGTCTTTGGAATACAATGGTGGCTGACTGGGGACAGTTAAAAATGCCCTCTAGTTTGGACTATGATGCTGTCAGGTTCTAATTGCCATGCTGGTAACACCGCAATGAGGCCATACTGAGTTTTTATTTTTTATTTTTTTAGTAAGTAACATAATTCTATTCATGGGGGCTAAGGAGTATTGCTTAGGTTAAATTTTAGAATAAATTTATTTTATCAGTTTTGTTGAGATAACCCACTTAAAATTGTTAAAGATTCCTTTAAAAAATAAATGACTATAATAGTGTCTTTTTTGAGTTTTCTTTCCTATGAATTGCCTTCTTATCCTCTGCTTGTTTTTCTGTTGGACTGTCTATCTTTTCTCTGATGAAAGTGGTGCCCCTAACGTGACAGAAGAGTGGGCTGTATGGTCAAATCTGTGACCGAATTTGTCCTGTTGTTCTTACAGGCACAGTGTCTTATAAACGTAAGTGGCGATGCGGTGGTTTTTGTTCGGGAATCTGAACTAGAGGTGGTGTCAACTCAGCAACCTGCTGCCAACTGCCAGTCATCATGTCCTGGAGGAGAAGTTACAACCTGAAATTAATCAGAAAGAAAGAGCTCAGCTAAATGAAATGTATCTGTCTCCATTGTTTTGTCATTAATTACCTTCCTAGACTTTTTGAAAACTAAACTTAATTTGAGATAATTAAAAAAGAATTGCTACATTATGAGTGGGTTTGATTAGTCTAGAATCTCTTGGAGGCATGAGAATTTTCTAATCTCGACATTTTGTTTGCCAGGATCAGACAGGCCCCAAAGAATCTTGGCCCTTCAGTAAATTAAGTTCTCAGACAACTGTAGCAAAGGCGGAAGATACTTGGAATTTATGTTGATTTTAATAAAATCATAATTTACGAAATGAAATGGGAAAATCATCAGGAAACTAGGATGGCCACCCTAGTATGACTTAGAAAAGCTAAGCAACAAATTCACAAATTATTAATGAAGAAATATTTGATTTGAGGGATGTGTGGGAAAATGGAGAAAAATTTTCAGGAAACTATGTGGGGTTTCTTAGTGTGTTTTATTTTGATGAGGAATTTAGTCACAACTGAAAGGGAGCTGTGCTTCATCTTTTTAAAAAGAAGTCAGAATTCTGCAGCGCACATCCATAGCATGTTTTAGCTATTGTAAACAGGAGAAATGTATCAGTGCCAGTGTTCTGTCATTGAAAGTTTTGATGATGTCTCCAAGGGGGGGAGGAAAAAAGTTGTAATGTGAGTGGCCAAATTTCAGCTGGTGCTTACTTTGTGTGGAAGAGGCTTGGCTTCAACAGGGAAGGAGAGTTCAGTGAATTTTGTTGAAATGGTCAAAATAATTGATCTAATAGGAACATAAAATTATTTTCTAATAAAATTATAATGCACTTCTACCAAATAGAATTTTAATAACATTTTAGGGACTTTTGATGGTGAGTTAGGCTGTATTTGGCATAGAATTTGGAAATGTCACTTGAATGTAAATATGCTGCAGAATGTTGAATGTATAATTGGAATACTTTTCTGTCAATGCCAAATACCTATTATAAATGAACCTTCAAAAAGTACATTCCTCCTTTGCACAATGAAATTTCATTATAAAATTCATGATTTTGCTCTTCCAGGATAACAAACCTGCCCTAAAGATTAGGAGTCATTTTGTTGTTATCACAGGTGTCAATATTTTTCTGTATTTTGTTTATAATTTTATTTTTTAAATAAAAAGTTTTTAAAGACAGACTGGAATATTCCTTAATCTCTTTTTGGCCTCCTTGATACAGTGCTGTCGTAGTCTGGGATCACTTCACATTCGATCATCTCCATTCCTTCCTTCGGTCGACAAATACCTATTGTGCACCTACTATGTGCAAGGCCCTGTTCTTAATTGGGGGGGGAAGAATAATTGTAACTGTGGCATTCTCTATCTTTAGTAGGTAGGTATTCATTCAACAACTCTTTAGTGAATGTCTGCTAGATCCCAAAGCATAGTTTCAGGCAGTGAACAGAGCACACCTCAGTTCTTAGGCTTGTGGAGCTTATTTTCATGAGAAAATAATTTGTAAAATGTGGCACACAGCACTGTAACAGTTGCTAATGTTTACCGAATGTTTACTATGTGCCGGGCAGCCTAGTAAATATAGTTTTGTATTAACCCTTTACAGAAACCCTCAGGGGTATACACTGTTAAGCCCTATTTTATAGCTGAGGCAGCTGAGCGTTTATTGGATTCGCCCAAAGACACAGTAAGTAGTGGGGTCAAGATTCAGGCACTGGCAGTCTGGCCCTGATACCTGCACTATTAAGTGAGAAAATGTTGATAGCTTGGGACGAGGGTTGCTTGGTAGCTTCCCAAAGGAAATAAAAATAGTTAAGCTCAGCCTGGAAAAATAGGCTGTTCACTGAAATTGGCTTTGGGTGGTAAACACTCGATACAATGTACAGATGATATAGAATTATACACTTGAAATCTATGTAATTTTACTAACCCGGTAAGTTTAATAAAATTTTTTAAAAAGAAATGTGTGTAAATGCTATCCTAAAAAATTGAGCCTTTCCCTAGTAGGAAAGTCAAGGCATATTTTTCAGATTAGATTTTTAAATGTTAAAAAATTCATTATAGCTGCGCTAGGCAGAATAATGCCCCCTACCCCAGAAGCCCACATCCTAATCCCCAGAACCTGTATTATCTTTCCTGACAATAGTGGTTGTAGATGTAGTCAAAGTGGAAGACCTTGAGATGAAGCAATTATCTATGGTGGCCTGCTTGGGTTCTAGAAACGAATCACGTGAATCTTTAACATTCACAAAAAGTGAAAGAAGGGGACAGAAAAGAAAGTTAGAGAAATTCTATGAGAGGTGGATTTCAGTTGCCATTGCTGGCTTTAAAGAAGGAAGACGGAGCTCCATGCTGAGGAAAGTGGGTAGTCTCGACATGCGAGGTCTGGTCCCCAGCTGACAGCCAGCAAGGAAACGGGGTTCTCAGTTCTACAGCCACAGGAACTGAATTTTGCTAACAACTCAAATGGGCAAAAAAATGGATTCTTCCCTACAGCCTCCAGAAAGGAACAGGTCCCTGTCAAGGGCTGGATTTTAGCTTTGTGAGGCCCATATCTGACTCCAACCTAGGGAATGTAAGATAATAACTTGTTTAAGCTACAAAATTTGTGGTAATTTATTATGGTAGCAATAGGAAACTAAAAATTCTTATAAACATAGAGATATATAAGGTTACCATATAGTTATGCTATTTATGATAACATCTAATAAATGCTTCACAAACTCAAGGTATAAGTATAGTCTTATTTTTATTTTTTCAATATCCACACAACTAATTAGCAGAAATCCAGAATCCCCACCTTTGAGGTTATCTCCACTTAGAAGTGCCCAAGAACTTCTAGGAGGTCAGTGCAGTCCCCAGAAGGTTAAGTTCAGCTTCCACAACCATGCTGTGACAATACAGGAACCTCTTTTGGTACACTGTTGCATTTGCTTCCCACTGCCACATGGTGTCACTGTTGGAATGGGTTCCGCACTGCAGACCTGGAGATGCCGGTCTTCAGTGGAGGTGATGCAAAAGTGGAGACTCCTACCCAGGTTTCTGGGATTCTTTAGCAGGTAGTCTTATCTACTTTGTGCCTATTCCATCTAAGGAAGCCTGACAAGTTGCAGGTGCTAGTGCTCGATGCAACTGTTAATTGAGTTGTGACCAAAAAAAAAGTCTAGTTTTTTTCATATAGATTTCAGAATAGCTTATTAATTTTTATATGAAAACCTGCTGATACTTTTAAAATTGAGGTTATTATGTTGAATCTATAGATCGGTTTAGAGAGCATTCACAGCTTAATACTGAGTCGTCCAGTCCCTGAATATGCTTCTGTACGTCTTGTTTATCACATCAATATTTTGTAGTTTTCAGTACATGAATCTTGAACATTTTGGTGGGGGGATGCTTCATGTCTAAGTACTTCTTGTTTTTTGGTTCTATTATAAATGGGTACTGTTTTAATTTTAATTTCCAGTAGTTATGCATTTCAGTGCCTACAAATATAATTGAATTTTTACAGCCATCTGGTGTCCTGCAGTCACACACTGTTCCAGGGGGTTTTCTTTTATTTGGGTGGATCTCATGCAGACCTTTAGTGTCATGATTGTGCATGAAATGATGGTTTTATTTCTTCCTTTGTAATCGGAATAACTTTTTTCTAACCAAATTTGCCTTATTAGTAATTACCTTATTAAGTTATTAAGTATAATATAGAGTAGTAGGAATGGGCAGCCTAGCTTTGTTCAGGATTTCAAGGGGAAGGCATTCAGTCTTCCACTATTAAGTATGATGTTATTTGTGGGGTTTTCAAAGAAGCTCTTTGCATTTTGTCAAATGCTTATTCTCCATCTATTGAGGTCATAATATAAATTTTCATCTTCAGTTCACTGATATGATTTGAATTGAACCAAACCTTCCCTCCTCTTCTATTTTCCAAAAGACTTTGTCTGTAACTGATGCTATTTATTCCATAAATGTGTGATAGAATCTGCCAGTAAACCCATGTAAGCCTTGAATCTTTTTTGTCGGCATGTCTTTGATACATTGATTTCATTAATAGATATAGAGGTATTCAGGTTGGCTTTTTATTTTTGTGTAAGCTTTGGTAGTTTGTGTCTAAAGAATTTGTTTATTTTTTTAATTGTCAAATTTATTGCTATAAAGTTATTATTTCCATATCTGTGGGCTCTATAGGGATGTATCTGCCTTCACTCCTGATATTGGTAATTTGTGGCT
>VMDR010027964.1:0-13348 GCA_007922815.1 Macrotus californicus
CTAATGGGAGGTTTTTTATGTATAAATTTGTAAGAGTAATTTGAAAGGATAGTGATCCTTCCTAGTCATATTTCCCAAACACATTTATAAAATTTGACAGTGCAGAGAAATGTGGGGTCCCTTTTACTTAAATATAATTAAGGTAATCAATCTATTTCTGTGGAACTGCTTGTTATTCATTATTGTATTTTGCTCTTCCGGTTCTAAATCAGGTAATTATTGATCTACATTGTAGTCGACATGGTCTAATTTTGCACCTTTGAATGTTTAATGTAGCTGAAAATCATTTTGGTTTATGGTGCAGGTGTGGGAGTGTCTAGTCCCGTGGTCTGTGGGTCGTAGGACTTGACGGCTGGGTGAGCAGGACAGAGTTCCTTGTGATATCATGTAATATTCCGCTGTGTTCACAGCTGCATGCAGACAGTTAACCTGCCTAAGTCTCTGCATCAGGAAATATTCTGCTGTACGTGTGTTTCTGTTTGTTCACTCATAAAGCCATGCCCTTATGTGGTATCTCCTTCCCAAATATTTATCAGTTACCTTTTATGGGTATAAGGCATTGTAGGTAATAGAGGTACAGACTGAGTTCAATGTAGCAACGACTCTCACAGCGTGTGTAGGTTAGTCAGGGCTAACACAATCTCTTGCTAATTTCTTAAACATTCTGCACAATACACAGGCCAAGGAGTGTTAAAATGCAACATTGATAGCAGGCACTTAACACAAAAATTTGGGTTGTGGCCTTTTATGATAATAACACATTGCTTAAATATGTTATCAGAGGAATATGTTTCATAAATTCAGAATCTTAAAGAACCTATTTATTGTGATTGTCAGAATATCCCAATAGGCGTTTTCAAGATTATTTTAGATTTCTTTCCTTCCTGTGGAAATGCTCTTCAAGTATCATTTGATCTCAATATTATATGCGCATGCCTTTAAGTATACCTTTGTAAGAATCTCCACAAATTAATTTTTCAGAAACATAATCTATTCTAATTTCAGTCATATGTTTCCAAACTTTAGTACTCTTAATTTTTGTTTATTGTGCCAAAAATTCATAATATTCAATTGTTTGTCATGAAAATTATTTATTTTGAAAAGGAAACTTTAAGAAAACAATAACTTATTGTGGCATATATATTTGGACACAAAATAAAAGGGAAACTGAAGAATCTTATAGCAATAGGCTCATAATGTCAATACATGAAGCCGAGGGCAATGTCAGGACCCATTTTGATTGGTGAGATTCCAAGATGCATATTACAATGGCTTGTATGTAGGTTTGATCTTATTGCAAGCACAGTAGATAGATTGCACTATTTCTGAATTTCTATATTTAGAAAGGAATTACTTTGGAAATATATGCCGTTAGGTTGACATTGAAGTGGTGGAGAGGGTCACTAATGCCTGTAATGGGTGGATACTTTTGTAATTCGGCAGAACTTACAAATTCATAAGCTAGCGTTCAGGAACAGCAAGGCTGTTATTTGTTATTCATGCAACCAACTCACGTTTTGGGGATGCAATCTCACCAAATCTCAGCTGCATCATTATTAAGTTGCACTTTCTATCTACTTCCTGTGGTGAGAATTAATGAAACTAAATCACCTCCTAAAATTTTAGAGAGGAATGATACGTCATAACCCCCTGCTGTACAGCTTAGAAGAAGGAAACTATTGACAGGTTTACTGTGGAAGAAAACAGAATATTTAGCTGTGGACAAGGCCGTAGTCCAAGCTGGTATGTACCCCAAGCAGGAAACCAGCATCCAGATGAAAAACCAGACACAACCGGCCCTCCAAACCTTCACCCTCCTGTGCCCTCCTTCAGTCCATATTCACCACCTTTAGGATTGTACCAACTTGCCATTTAACAACATAGATGAGTACAGCCTGCTGGAGTACTTACTGAATGGAATCTTCCAACATCTTTTCCATTCGCCATGCAGTTGTTGATCATTCATTCTCATCATTGTATAAGTGTCCATGGTGTAAAAAATGACTATTTATTTACCTATTCTCCTATCGATGGGCATTTGTTATTTTCCCTTGAAGGCCCATTCCATGAAGCACTACTGTGAGCATCTTGCAGTGTAACTTTTGCTAAATGTATGAATACATTTCTGTTGGGAATCTGTGTGGGAATGGAAATACTGGGTCATAGGGTTTGTTCATGCTTATTGTAGCAGATAATGCCGAATGGTTTTCCAAATGGCTTGACCAGTTCACACTCCCACTTGCAGTGAACTGGGACTCCTCTTGCCTCTCACTCTCAGCAATGCTGGGTATTTTCCCACCATCAATTTTTGTCGCCTTCTTACTTTTTTTTTCCTTTGTGGAAGGAAATATTATGTGTTGACCTCTTTAGTACCTCCATTTGAAATGTAAGCTCCATGAGAACAGGTACTTTTCGGTTGAGTTAAATCCTATATACAGCCCTCGAAAAGTGACTCACGTGTGGTGCTCACTCAACAATAACTGTTGAGTGAATGAGTAAATGTTCATTATTTCACTTGTTTTTATGTATGCAGAAAGACTGGGGGCATCTAAAGGATGTCTGCATTAATCCATCTCTCCCCTTGACTTCCCTTTCATCAGTCTCCCAAATGTGATGAAACATTGTGCATGCATGTCCCCGTGTGAACTACCAGCAACTTTCCTATGATCGGTGCATCACACTCATTCGATTGTACTATGACAGGTACTTCAGAAATCTGGAAAGCAGATTAACATACTTCGCCAGTTTGATTGATGTAAAATGTTCATATTTTTAAAAGTTTATTTTATATCTAGGGAAATTTTCAAATGATGATAAAATCTTATTTTAAATTTATATTCTTAGTATGTTCAATTTTTTTTTTAAGAACTAGTCATTTCTTGGCCTATTTTTCTCTCTGCGAGAGTCATAGCATAAAGTGATAGAGTTTCATCTCTCAGGGCCTTGAGTTTAACAGTGGCTGTCCTGTTTCTTATATCTAGAAGACATCAAGTCTAAAGTTTGACAGCTAGCATGCCCCAGAGTCTTGCTCAGTGAGTGGTCTTAGTCTGTTCTTGTCAAGCCTTAGAATCGTGCATTTGGGAGATGAGGCAGGGAGTTGTACTGTGAGACTGGACACCGGCCTCAAGAAGAACTAAGCCACTGAAAGTCTCATAGGATGTTATTGGACCAATTTATCAAGTTGAGTTCAGGATACAGAGAACTAAGAACTCTCATTAGAATATATTTCCCTTTGCACGTGTGACATCACTTTGTTGGATCTCAAGTGAAAAACAAAAAATATCTTACCATGCAGCCTAGACCACAGGTAGATTGGCTTTTTACAAAAACTTGCATATTGGTGATTGTACTATAAATAAATGAAAAGTAAAGTCGAACCCTAGGTTAACTGAAGGGCAAACACTGCTCATTTACTTCCCGTTTCCAGTACCACTGTCCTCTGCCCTACTTGAGCACTGAAATTAGATGAACAGACCATAGCCTGAGCATTGTGTAACAGAGGGTGGGTAGGAAAGGTTTTATTAAAATAATAGCAGGAAGTCCTTTAGGTTGACTAAAGCATTGTGTTACAAAATAGGAATTACTTTTATTTGTATTATGACTTCAACTCTCATTTCCAGAAAAGAAAAAAGAGAGTATTTGTGTAGCCACTTAGTTGCAGTGATAGCAGGGAGGGGCCTTAGGCACCCGAAAGAAATTGGATTTTATTTTGGCTTTTGCTGGGTAGTAGTCATCTTAAATCTCCCGACTCTTCACCTCCCTGGGCTTTTGCTCTTCTGATCATGAAAGTCCCAGACAGTCTGCAGAAAGGTCCAGAAGAGGATGGAAGCACAAGCACAAGAGAGGGATGGGAAGCTAAGGGGAAAGAGGGAGTCTCTCACTTTATATTGTTTAATGAGGGGAGTAGGAATGTGCACGGCAGTGATGGGTGGAAGCAGGGTAGGAGGACGAAGAGGGCAGGAGGAAAAGGAAGGGAAGGGGATTGAGCAAGGGGAGAGAATTACACGGGAATTTAGCATCTTCTGGAAGTGCTTCCAAGCCCATCACCCACCATGATGATCTCACACACACCCCCTCCCCTGATACAAGCAAGGGAGTGTATGAAGCAAACAACCAGAGGAAGGCTTTAAGAACTGGGTCTTGGTTGTATTTCTGTAGATATTTTAATAACATTAATAACTTTTATGAGACACAGTAAAAGACACTATAGCTAAAATGGCATCATTAAATGCTTAGCGGACTTGAAGGCCAGCCCCATTATTGCTGTCCATTAACTCAACAGCAACAAATGAAGGCCATACCTACCATGCTGAAACAATTGCTTTAACGAACATCATTAAAATAATAATTAAATGCTATATCAAGATACCCATGACTTTAATGTTGTCCAGTCAAACAGTTGTCTGTACTTTTTCCTACTGGGCCACTCCTCTGCTGATCTCATGGACACCCCTTCCAGCTCTCTTGCCTGTAGTGTTCTTTTCTTCCCACTGATCCATGTTAGAGTCTGCAAAACACTTTCTCGAACTAACCAGGGCTATGAAATACTTTAGTCTGACCCCTTAGATTTAAAAGTAGTGCATGCTGACAACACCCATGGACAGCTAATTAAAGATGGCAGTTCACACTCAAAGAGTTATTAAAGGAATAAGAATTTTCTTCACTAGACTTTCCCACAACTGAATATAAGTCAAATAAAAATTAAGGGAATACTATGTTTTCAGAAAATGTACACTCATTTTCCTAAGTAAAAAGGTAAAGGTACTTTACTCTTGCATATCAACGGTGTGAGTTAACTTCCCTTCTTCACAGTAGTTTTGAATTCAGTTCATTTATTCTGTTACAAGCCTATTTCTTAAGTAATATTTCTTAAGATGTTGTTTGCATATTTCAACACTGCTCATTATTTATTGTCCATTCCTCGTACTGCATGTAAACAAAACAGACTCCCTACAGAAATACATTGACGAAATCAATGTACTGCCGCTGCACATTTACAGCTACCCCAGGGCTGCAGTAATACCAAGATAGTATCCCAACAGTAGAGTTGTCTGAAATCAGGAAACCCTCTTTGCTTATTGTTTTTAATATTTTAAAAATTGGTCATGAGCCCTGGCTGGTGTAGCTCAGTGGACTGAGTGTGGGCTGTGAACCAAATGGTCGCCAGTTCAATTCCCAGTCAGGGTACCTGCCTGGGTTGCAGCCCAGGTTTCCAGTGTGGGACATGTGAGAGGCAACCACATACTGATATTTCTCTCCCTCTCTTTCTCCTTCCCTTCCCCTCTCTCTGAAAATAAATAAATAAAATCTATAAAAAATAAATAAAAATTGGTCATGAATTAGCTAAAATGATGCTATTATTTGAGTGGAAATTTGTTGTGTAGCACCCAAGAATTCATAACAAGGTGATGCTTTACCTTATAGATACAAAGCCTCTACAATGCAATATATTTTTTAAATTAAAACTGGAATCATATTCAGTTACAGTAGAAACCTAACCAACTAGAATAAATGCATGACAACTGTACTTGAACAACAATAAAAAAAGTGCAAAAAAATGGATTAATCCTGTCGAGGAGGAAGAGAAAGAGGAAGCATTATTTTTCATCCCAAAGGTGTGTACATTCTGGCTTCCCACACAAAGCACTGCATGAAGGATTTGAATATCTTACAAGAAAATGTTAAATAGAAAGAAAAAGTTATCTCTAGTCTCTTAATGGCTCAAGCCTGCAGACTTCACAGGAAGTAGAGGAGGGTGGTCGAGCCATGAGGGCGTTTAAATCAGAGCAGCTGGGAGACTCAGGAGAGACCCTGAGCTTTATATCCAGCCTTGGGCCAAATTACAGAGTAGCACAGATTTATTTGG
Organism: Macrotus californicus; assembly: GCA_007922815.1. Classification (NCBI taxonomy): domain Eukaryota; kingdom Metazoa; phylum Chordata; class Mammalia; order Chiroptera; family Phyllostomidae; genus Macrotus; species Macrotus californicus. Next base: position 5,867 of record VMDR010027964.1, read on the forward strand.
AATGTCTTAAGCTCTAAAATTGGGCAACCTTTGTTAAACTCCAGAGAGGACCATATTTTATTTTGAGCCTAACAAATTAAAGATCGACCTGAACCATCTGGGCCTGTAATAAGAACAAATAGCAAAAGCATGGTTAGTAAATACCATAGTATAGTTAAAGGGACGTCATAAACATAGCTGTCTACAAATGCTGCAATTTACAGATGTTTTCTGATTCCTCTGAAGATAAATGTGATGTATTCCCCTAGCCCTTTATTTTGGAAAAGTTTTCTTTCACTTTATTCCCAAGGAGTACAGAACAGTTAAAGTTCTGTATATAAAACTCAGGACTCCAGTGCATTGTGAGTAACAGTGAAATTCCCATAAATTTCCTACATGTAATTTTCTCCTCTAGATTTATTTAACAAAAGTTATTCAAGTGAATTATAAAAATTGGCATTTCTTGTTTATTCATTGTCTATGAGATTAGCTTGGAAGGACTGGAAAAAAAGAGAGACCGATTACGGGCATTTCCCACAAGGTAACACTAACCACATGAAATATTTCCAGAAAGACTCCCTATTTTAAATTGCACCACGGAGTCACATTTTTATTTTATTGTCTCTTTTTATACTAGCAGTATTTTATTTTATTATTTTATTTTACATCAAATATTTCATTCTTATTGGCAAGGAAAATGCTTTTTGACAAAGCATGCTGATAATGAGCAACTTGTGCTTCATGGGAAACTATCTCTGCATCTTGGTTTTGCATCTGGTTCTGACTCACTTCCATCATTCTATAAGGCTTCAGATAACAAAATTATTTTATGTATTTTATTTTTATCTAAGAATCACTGCTACTGATTTACCATGTTGAAATAAAAATATCTGGAAGTCCTAATAAACTGAGTTTAAAATGCCTCTCCTAATGATTGGTCGCAGCAGATGAACTCTGAAATGAAAAGAAAGGATTTAGTCATAGGGGGACTCTTTTAAAAGTTGGACAATATGTCTTCATGCGGGAATTTATGAACATTGTTTAAAGAAATCAAGTAAGTTCTTAATCACTCAAATTACCCCATATTTAAGACTTCTCATTTTAGAACTGTCTCACGGGTCACATAATTTTTCCATCTACCTTTTTTAATATACTTATTCCAATTAAACCTACCTTTCTTCTTCATCACCAGCTGAGAGATTTTTTAATCTAAAAATATTCATATGTTAAATGTTTTCTTTTTCCTTTACAGCCCTGATTCCTTCCTTAACTCTACCTTCTTCTTAAACATTCAGTTTAACCCATCCTTTATAAAGATTTTAACATAAGCTCTAAAGAATCATTTATTGTTCCTCTTAGTCACCCTACCAATTATAATCTTTACCTGCCACTCTGTCCTCAGATGAAAATGATTTGGTCTCTGCCCTCTGATATCTGAACCATCTATATCAATGACCGTGATCAGTGCTATTGATTAAGATAGTCAATGATCATTGACTCCTACCCATGTGTGACCTAATTTCACATGGATCTTTAAAAAGATATATATCTGTGTAAGTCACCTAACAATGTCTCTGCTAGGATTATACAGCTGCGATTGAAAGAAAACCCTACTAAAATGACTTTTAAGTATATGACATCATATGACAAAAATGGAAGCAGAAGTCAAGGAAGGCCGTCATCTTTGTCTGACTTTGTCATCAGGGGACCAGATTCTCCTGCCTTTATAGTTTTTCATGTTCTGCAGGGTACTTTCGTGAGTAGGAGCACATCCCATGGCTGATAGACCTTGGCCTTTGTATCACCCAGCCAGAAAGCTGAAACATCCTTCTCCTGATGAGATTTTATCTTTTATTCTCTTGAAGTTCCCTTGAAGATGAACCCCCTAGGGACATCTGCATATGTCTTATTGGCAGAATTGGGTCACATGGTCACCCTTGGCTGAGGAAAGCTCTACACATTTGGCTTCCTGTTTTTTATAACCAAGAAGGTCAAGGATGCAGCGGACTAGTAATAGGCTGGATGTACATTCGGCAACATAGCTATGCATAACCTCATAATGTATCTTCTAACCTATTTTGTGATCTTCTGTCTCAATGATTTTCAACTAGGGCCGGTACCGCCTCCTTTCCTAGTATGTGAAAAGTGGTGGGGACATTTCTGATTGCTAAAGACTGGACCTTGCTACCAGCACTAGAACATTCACGCCAGGGACCTTAAAATCCCATATCATGTGGGGCATCGTTCAATGCAAAACAGTGGCATTTCCATCAAAATTGATGGTGGTATCCACTTTGGTAAATAAAACCAACTTAGTATTTCTTTTGTTGCCAAATCCTAATGATCATATATTTTATTTGTGTCAAAATAAACATTTTCACTGCATCTCCTTCAGCTACTATATCAGTAAATCATTCAACTTCTCATTTCATTATAAAAGTAATTTTTGTCCTAAATACTTGTATTCAATGCATGTGCCAGAACATAAGAGTAGGGTAAACTGTCATGCCAAAATGACCTAGAAACACAGACCAATCATTTTGTTTGTACTTTCTGTATCCAGCTTTATCAAATACCAGATGGTCTGGAAAGGTAAGATAATGCTAATGAGTCTCAAGATATTACATGGCAATTAGTTTGGCAACCAAGGTCAGACTGGAAAGTGAAGTGTATACAACACAAAACAGCACCTGCTGTCTAGTTCCTATTAGACCAAGTTCACAAACAGGCAGAACTACATTTTAATATTTAGGGGTACACACTGAAGTGACCCCGCTCTAAAACAAAAAGGCAAAGACAGAGTGTAAATTAAAGTAGTGGTTAACTTTCGTGAGGAGGGAATTTGGCTGAGAAGATGCATAGAAAAGAACCTTGACTACTGACGAGGTTGCATGCCTTTTTTAGGGTGAAGGTTTTATGAGTGTCCACACAGTAAAAATTAAAAGTGTATGCTATTTTTATACTTTTCTAGATATGTGTTTTATTTCACAACCAAAAAGTTTGTATAAAGGTGAACATTTTGTTTGTATTTTAAATTAATCTACATCAAGAGTATTATCCAATTTACTTAATTCTCATTTAGTTTGCACATAGTTTCTTCAGGGTGTCGGCTTGTAGAAACCTCATTCAACATGCCTTCATTCAACAGATATTTTCGAGTGTTTATGATAGCTGTGTCTGCATCCACCAGTAATGCACGTAATCGAGATTCACCGATGCTCTTCCTAAGTGCGGTAGTCTTTAAAGTGTGTACTGATGAAATGGTATTTTGCCGTTGCGAATTTAACTTTATGGAAATGGCCCTGATGCACATAATATTTTAATTCTTCCTAACCGGGTCCACTTTGATTTACCTATATTCAACAGTGCAGGAGCCAAAAGGCTTCACCATTGTCTGTGTAGTCATTTACCCATCTCCTATCTGGTGATTTGGAGAAGCGCCCTCCCTGCCGAAGGAGCTGAAGAGTTCTGTCTGTTTTCCTTCTCCATGCTTACTTTTTCTCTGTGTAGGTCTGCGTAGAGAGGAATTATCATCTTTTCTTTATGTTAATGTTTTTCTGAAGTGTGATAGTTTTCGAAGTCCCTGAATGTTAAGTAAATTAGAACAGTGTGGGGCTCACTAGGAAAGAAAGTTCCCTGTGAGACACACTTCAAGTGACTAATATTAACACAACTTGAACCTTCTTCCCTTTATCCTTGCAAAGCGGTGTGAATGTGTGGGAATGAACATCATCTGCTAGTTGTGAATGATGCGTATTTTCTGACAAGACAGAGCACTTGCTTTTTTCTTGACAAAATATATTCCAAGAGTTTATTCTCATTGAGCTCCAATGCAGTAAAGGGGTCTGGATCACTAAATTGTAATAATACTACGGTTTTAAAATAAAAATACATTGTTTCTATATTCCATTCAGAAGGTCCATTTGTTTGAATAGGTTTATTAATAGGCTGCTAATATTCTTCCATGTTTCTATTTAAAAGTAGACATCGGAGCAACTTCAGCCCAATTTTAACTGAAGTCACAATCGGTTTGCTCTTAGAATCACATGGCTGCTCATTTCTGACTAGCCATGCCACTCCTAAAACAAACCAGGCATCTGGCACTCTCTGTCAGACAGCTTGAGTACTATTTACTCATTTCTTAGCAGTTCCCTCCAGTAACTGAGATGCAGTATGGCCTGGGCTGGGGAGAAGCATTCTGTTATGGCCAAAAACATTACAGAAGGAAATGTCTGCACACCTAAGACCTCAAGATATTTCCACATAACTTAATACATTTTCAAGGTTAAATGTACAGCCCACCTCACCCTCATTGCTCATCAAATCCCCATGGAGCCCTGGACTCACAGTCACCTGCTCAGGGGCTGCGGTCAGTGGAGTCAGAGCAGCAGCACCTGCAAGGCAATGGCAGGGACATGTGCTCTGGGAGTCGCCCTCCTCAGTGAGCATGCAGCCCAGTCACATCCACAAGGACTAGGGAGAGGCCTCCTGGGAACCTCCAAGATGGGGTTTCTTATCCCCAAGAGAGAAACACCAGACTAAAGCTCCGTTCTCTACCTCCGGATTTTGTGGGTGGATATGACACGTGCCTGCAACCCTAAGAGAGGGCTGGGTCTGCAGGAAAGCCTGTCAGTGACAAAAGAACATCAGACTGAGAAGTTTCGCCTTCATGGAGTTTGTTCAGTTGTTCGTTAGACCTATACATTCTGATTGCATTCTCTTTACTGCGTCTTTTATTGTTGTGCCAATTTGTTCATCTGAATTACTAATTTATTTTTAAGTTCTGTTGCAAGAAAATGGAAGCATGTTCATTTGTTTTTATTTACTCTTTTTAAAACATATCTTTATTGAGTGTTGGCTATGTGCTAGGAACTCTTCCAGAAAAAAAGAAAACAGAACAGAACAAATTATACCCTATGACAGTTAGTGACTCAATCAAGGTGACAAAATATAATTTGTGTGCAAGGTCTGAAAAAAAAATCTCAAAATGATTGAATTAATCCTGTCATTTAGAATATTATCTTTCATGTTAGAGCATCTTGCCATAAAGGAACATTTATGCTTCCAATATGTTTTAATTTTCCTCTCTTTTGGGTCAAGCCAAAATTATTGAGCAAAGCACATTATATAACACATCCCACTGGAATTCAGCCTCTAAAGGATCAAGCAGATTCTGAAGTCTAAATTTAAAAAGTCAGGAGAAGGGCAGTCTGAACTGTTCTAATGAGAAACACAGTATAGTATTTTAAAGTTCACTGGACTAAAAATGGGAACATCTGAATTTGCTCCTGACTTACTAGATAGGAGATTTTATTTCAGCAAGTTGCTTAATATCACAACGATTCAACTCCATAACATGAAAAATACATTGCAGTGCTCTTGGAAAGGCTAACAAGGATATGGAGGAAGGAATCTTTGATAACTCTGTAGAGCTGTGTAAGTATGTGGTACCATCAGATTCGGTACCGGGAGAACAAGAGAACTGGCTGATTTAGAATTGGCTGTAAGTGAACAAAGAAGAATTGTAAACACATTCATCTGTGAAGGTGACAGTGTTCGAGCCTTGCTAAAATTGCTGATATCCTGTGAGGGAAAAATTCCCCTCTGCTTCAGTGTCCTATCATCTGGGCTGTGTGGGCTCCGCTATGGAGTCACATTGTGGCTTGAGACAGATTTTCAAAGTTCTGGAGCACATTTGCCTTCTTGGTAGTTCATATACTTATTTGACGTTATTTTAAATGTATGTGACCCATGCAGGCACACATCTTTGATTTTCCTCTTCTACCTTTTCCACCCCGTTTCCCTGGGGTACAGATCCAGATTCTTGACACTGGCATGTTTTCAGTAAATTTATATAGTCAGGAAATGTGCATTGCCTATCTTAAATCATCCAGTCTTAAATGTTCATAAAAGAAATGATACTAAGTAGTGTAGAAGTATACTAGAATAATACTTTTAAATGATATAAAATCAATTTTATGCAATTCACAATCAAGTTCACGTAACTGTAAATCAATCAGACATATTTTGAGCACCTTTAATGTGTCAAAATGTACTTGGAGCTTGTACAGAATAAAACCCAAACATGTAATGTTCACAACTAGGGTAAAAGGGAAAACGACAGGTAGGTTGTATATTTTAAAGAAAAGAAAAAAAGATATACATTGTTGATTATAGGAACGGAAGGAAGTGAGACACCGGCCATTTATTTAAAGCTAAGGTTATCTCCCTGAAGATTTTTGTCATTAGTACAGTCAAAAAAGGTTATGGCGAGGCATGGGGATGTGGAAATAATGAGTCTGAATTTAGGAGCAGTGACTTCTGGGTGAACGCATGAAATACTCACAAGTACTGACAAACATATGGGGCTTGTGTCCAAGTATATATTGGGGACCATTTGGCCCATAGATGTTGGTTTCATAATTCTTTCTCTCTCACTTCGTATATTCATGTTTGATGAGAGAAGAAATAACCGGGGAATTATGTGTAATAAAATCGAAGACATTAGGATCTAAAATGGTATGTCAGGATTTTCTGTGGATTTATGCTGCAGTACTCTCTCTGGGTTTAATTTTCACGGATTAAAAACGTCGACCGGACTGTGTATATGCAAGTTTTCATTTCCTCCTGTTTGCTCTAATGAGTCACCGGGGCATCCTGGGTTATTAGTTTCCCTGCTATTAGAGACTTGATGACTTCCTTTTTCATTTATTTTATTTTCCTCGGTAGTCCTACTGGGATACGACTTTCTGAATAATCTCCTTTTTACGTGGTGCCTCTTTCCCTCAGGACTGGGTTATTTTTAGACTGGTCAGAAATACGTCTGGCAAACAATGTGTTACCTGAGTTTTTTTTTTAAATCCATATTTTGGCTTTGATTTTTCTGTCTTGTCATCATTATGTGTCAAACATAGCATCTCAGAGGTGTGGCCTGATGGTAATTTATAGGACTGCTATTTAACAGTTTTAAAATAAGTACAATTCTATATTTAATGTCTCTATCATTTAACTATGCAAATCTATGCACACCTACCTGCTTCTCTTTTCCGCATCTATAAACTGATTTTAAGAAGTTTTGTTAGCTTTGAACTGTTCTTTAGTTGATCAGTACCTGCATTCATAGGTCATATCTGTACCAGTTTCAAATATGAATAACAAAAATGTGGATTTTAAGATTTAATATCTAATATATAGAGTCCAAGAAGGCAGAGCACTAGAACTAGAAACAAAAGATCTAGAACTCTTTCTGATTATTTTGAGCTTATTTTTGTTGGTTGTTTTGAGGATAATTGAGTTATAGTATTTTTAAATCCTTTGCAATCTAGACTATATGTGTGATATGCACAGTTTAATAGGGAGTTTAGTGCATCACCCCAGTAGAACCTGTGTTTCGTTACATCAGAATTAATGGTCCTCATTTCAGGTCCTAAGTCAATCTTGGGTTCATAGGAGATCTTTAGGCATTCTGGTAGGCACAAACAAACCTACCAAAATGAAAACCAG
>VMDR010027965.1:0-13355 GCA_007922815.1 Macrotus californicus
AAATGATTGGAAATTCAACTCAAACTGGCTTTAATAAAATGGAAAACGTTTTTTGGACATACATTTCCAGGCAGTCCAGGATTCAACTGTAGCTTGATCCAAGATGCTCAAAATACGCTAGAGAGACTTATTTTTTCTCCATTTCCTGACTCTGGTTTTTACTGTGTTGAGTTCATTCTCAAGTTCCCCAAAGTGAGCAAGTTACCTGGCAGGAACTCTGGACCTTAAGTATTCCAGGGTTTGCATCCAGTGGCAAACAAACAAGAGAACAAATAATCCTGGCAGCTCTTAAGTCTCAGATCTTGATTGGAGCAGCTGGGGTTGGGAGTCTATCTCAGTCACCGTGATTAGGGGGATTTGGTGTGCTGATACACCAAGCTGAGTAACAGGCTTCACTTCAGTAGGAATGGAACCATACATGGACTGAAAGTAGGCATAGGATGATTTTCCAAAGAAAATGTAGGGAAATAATTCCATAAAAGAAGGGGGCTGGGTGCTGGGTAGCCAAAGCAATAAATTTCTCTCATAAGGAGTCACTTAAATTCCTGGCTGTATTCTCTAGTTGCTTGAGGAAACTAAACCCATTGTCTACCAGGCAATAGCTCTCTTCACATTGTGCCACATCATAATGCAGGGAGAGTCATAGGTAAATCGTGAAGAAAGTAAAGTCTGTTTTATTGTACCATAGTTCCCCATTCTGAACCCAAGTCCCCCACACTAAAGCAGCTGAGTGACTTGTACCAGAGTGGCAGTTTGCTATGCTGATTCTTAATTAGCTTCTAGTTAAGTCCCAATTCCTTCTGGCCTTTCTATCCCCACATTCATGATTACCATACCCCATCCTGTAATGTAAGCCAGTTTTCCTACCTATCTGGTACTTGGGGGTGTTCTTTCATGCCCTTGTGCCTTTGCGTGAATTCCATCTTCTCTATGGTATGCTCCTCTTACCTTTGGCTCCCTGATAGAATCACACCTACTTATCCTTCAGGACTGTTTAACGATGACGTACTCTATGAGCTTTTCTGATCCTGACCCTCCAGGCAGAAATAGCATTCCCATAGGACCTTATATATTTAACACAGTGACATACTTATTGAATTATAATTCTTGACTTCCACTTCTAGAGCTTCAGGACCACAAATTGATCTCATTTGCCTTGTATTTGGCAACCATCCTAGGATTGGCCCATAGTAGGTTACTAATATGTATTTACTAAATTGATGAATGGACAGGTAAATATGTGAATGAATGATGGGTAATAATGAAAGGTAACCCTACTCAAGGACCTTTATCATTTTCTCCCTTTTCTGATATCAAAATGCAGGCAGAGGAAATGCTCTGGGACACTGTCACCCAAAGCCTGCATTGGGAAAGGAAGCAGATAGTAATCCTTGGGGATGAACTTCCCAGGATCACATTTGTGGGAGATAATAGTTTGCAAAGAACTTACCATTTGCCATCCTCACAATGACAACAGGAGCTGAAGGAGTAGGCTTGGAAAACTCAGAGACCTGCAGCCCAATTAATGTCTGGCTACTCATTGCAGTGGGAAGCCTGTGTCCACACTGCAGGAGCTGCACAAAGGAGTGGCTTCATTAACTACCTTCACTCCCTTGGATGAGACTGCTGCGGGACGATGATGTTGCCATCTAACAGGAGGTTACCAGTGAAGGCAGCTCCCATCTTGCAAGCCATTATCAGAATATTATGACTAACTTGTAGCATCTCAGAATCACATGATGAGCAGAATACATGTAGCTGGAAGTCAAGCACCAAAAATAATTGCCCAACATTGATAAAAACGATCTATGTGAAAAAGTTACAGTAATTAGCTTATTTCACCTGGAGAAGGAAAATACAGGCAAAATTTACAGCACTAACAGGCTTCGAATCCGTGAAGGATAATTCTACAGGATGGCGAGTTTAAACTGATAAGAACAGATACTACACTTGATCTTAGCCAAAAGGCTGAGAAGCAATACAAGATGGTGAATTTATAGTTGTACATGTTAAAGGAATTTTTCCTGTTGTCCTTTCTCCGTTTCCTGCTTGATTTCTCCTCTGTGATATGTGGTGAAAGATAATAAGTGGTGACTTTAGAAAACGCATGAGAAAAAATACTTTGGAAGTTTATAGCATGATTGTGCCATCTTGAAACTCACTCCCTTCTCCTTCCAAAACGAAAAACACAAAAGGGAGTATGGGTACCATCTGCAAGAGCTCTTTCCTCTTTTACAGCCATCCTGTCACCATCTGCTAAAATCCTCAGCCCACCTGCATAGTGAACGACATTGTCTTCCAGAAATGTACAGTCACCCCCAAGACTGAGGACAGGAAAAAGGGGACTTTTTTTTAGCACTGTCAAGGGAGCTCTTCACCCTGCAACCCACCTAGTTCCCTTCATTAATGTATTGCATGTTCAACCACGTTTACATCTGAACAAGGGTAGTTTGGGGGTTAAACAGAATCTTAGCATTTTTTTTCTCCTTGGTTTTCTTCTTTGAAATGTTTATTTCTTGTGGTGACTCAGGTGCTGTCACTAAAGTTGAGAAGAATTTAGAGGTTATTTTTGGAAGTGGCCATGAGGGATTTTCTTTGCTTTAGAGCAGAAACTTTTCTTTCAGCCAAATCCTGGTGCATTTCCTATACGTAATTATGGGTAAAGTTGGTTTTCTTTGCTGATATTGAACAAGTGGCCTGTGAAGTTCCAAAAGGGAAGTGGCTAAATATTTCTCCAAGAAATATTATTTGAGGCAGGAAAATTCTTCATTTTGGAAAGCTGTCCTGTATGTTGCAGGAAGTTTTCCTTTCGTGACTTCCATTTGTTAAAGGCTATTGGTGCTCGCTGTCTCTGTGGCAACTCCAGACTCCATGCATTTCCAAACACACCCTGAGGATGCTGTAACAACCGCCCCTCCCCTCCTAAAACTGAGAACTATTAAGGCTGCTTTGCTTCCTTACCTTTTGTTCTTTCAGGCTATTTCAGAGAGGAGAAGTTTAGCTGTTGCTTCCTGCTCAGGTGAAAAGATTCTGGTTTGTGTAGCTTCAAACTATGAGATCAGGACCATAAACTACCTGAAAGAGTATAATGTTGTAAAAAATTGAGAGTGGATTTGGCAGAGGCACCTCTCGGGTTAGTCTCTCCCTGTTGTTCTCCCTTCTGCCTTTCCCTCTCTTTCTCTGTCTCTTTTTATATCTTTCTCTATCCCTCACATACTCATACACACACAGTACATTCTTTAGTCTGAATCTAAAATATATAGCAATCCATGAAACAGGAAGCAGTTCAGAGAGAAAAGAAGGCTTAATTCAAATAGCCAGTTATCAACCAATTTGTAATATTAATATCCATTGTTTGCAACTGGTCTACGTGTACATGTTCTCCTAACAGGTTCATTTCACAATTATATTGTTGAATGTCAGTTGACAATGCCTGTGACTGGTCTGGGCTATTATTTTTATTATTTATATATAATTTATTCACTTATTTATTCACCTTTTATGGGCATCACCCTATGTTAATAACAAGGCACAATCCAACTACAATTAATTTTATTAGTTAGCCTTATTACATGCAGCGTATTTTATTCATGCTTTCATCAGATTCAGCCTCTCTTAACCAGTTTATTGCTTTCCTTAGGAGAAAGAGCTTATGCTGACTTCTATTTCCCATTTCTGAAACATCATTCCCTTCGAAAAACAGGAAAATAATTACGTAGTACAGCAGGCCCTTCAAGGCTATTTCTACATAGGAGATGAGTTTTGCCATTCAATGGCTGACTTGCTAGGCAATCAGTTATACTGCACAGAGTCAGGCCATTCAGTTGGCTTAGCATCTAAAATAATCACTTATGTGGTAATTCCTCTGCTGTGTGGCAATCAACAAACATGGATTTACCATCATAATTATGCATTTAATAGACTGTGTTTTCTCTTTTCTACACAGAACTATTGCATTTGTGGTTCAAAGCTATTTTTTGTATGAAGAGTTAAATGTTTTCCTTTGTTTTCCTTTTAATTGAATGTATTGGGGTGACACTGGTTAACAAAATTACACAGGTTTCAGGGGCACAATTCTACAATACATCATCTGTACATTGTATTGTGTGTTCACAACTCCAAGTCAAGTCCCTGTTCATCATCATTTATCCCCCTATACCCTCCTCAACACCCCTGACTCTAGCAATCACCAGTGTTGTCCATGTTCATGAATTTTTTCTCTCTGTTTTGTTTTTTGCTCAGTCCCTCTAACCAACCCCCCACCCATGACAGCTGTCAGCCTGCTATTTTCAATCAACAACTTCAAACTTGTTGACTGTATCTATGTATTACATATCATGTTTATTAGTAAGGACATAAAGATAAAGGGGTCAGGTGTTGTGGAAAGACAACAGGCTTAGGAGTCAGATAAGCCTTCAGGAGCTTTTTGGGCATCATTTAATCTCTCTGAACTGCAGTTGCTGGGCTGTGGTGAGGACTAACATCACAGCATGTACTGCACAGGGTACAAGAGTAAGTATTCAATAAGTAGCTGTAGCTGTTATGATAAATGAGACACAACTTCCACTCTGGAGCTCGCATTATTCATTATGATTATGTAAAATCACAAATTCTCTCTCTATATAATGTCATGTCTTATCTTTATTTTAAATTCTTAAAAAAACTCTAAATTTAGCATATATATTTTTTATTGAGCCACCGCATATCCAAAGTTTGTACCCAGTCTTTTTCCTTGATATCTGAAGATAATTTATAAGTGCTAGGCAGACTACACATGACCCTGCCATAGCTGCTTAGAACATTATCTCACAATTGGTCAAAATAATCTGGGACTGAGTCATCTACTGTAGCTTATAGGAAAACAAGCTGCGTGTTACTGTAGGCAACCTTAAGGCTGTGGAGTTATTTAAGAATCCAGTGCTCACCACTTCCAGTTGAAAGTGCATGAGCAAATGAGGAAGACAATATAATTATATATGTTAAAATTAGGTTAACATAAATGCTCTAATAGCTTCGTGTGGGCACAGACCAAGACTTCAGTATCAGAGAGCTCTCTGACACACATACATCTATTCAAGGTGTGCCTGTCCAACCAAAGTTTATAGTAGATTCTATAAGCTCATATTGTAGAATGTGATTATTTAGTTACATAGCTGCTTTCCACCCTGGAAAGGAAAAAATCAGTCCCTTCAAGTAAGGGACTCTTCCTATTACCCAACATTTTGCACCAAATCATCTGAAAATTTAGTGGCTTATAATAACAGTAATATTTATTCTGCTCACACATCTCCAGTTTGAGAAGGGCTTGGTGAGAACAGCTAATTTCTTCCCACGTGAAGTTAGCTGGGGTGACTCAAAGGCTGGGTGCTGGAATCATCTAAAGGAGTGGTTCTCAACTGGGGGTGATTTTTTTTCTTTCTCCCCAGTGGATATTGGCAATGTCTAGAATCATTTTTGGTTGTCACACTTTGAGGGGTGTGCTATTAGCATCTAGTGGGTGAAGGCCAGGGGTACTTCTGAATACTCTATAACACACAGGACCCTCCTCCACTCAAAAGAATTATTCTTCCCAAAATGTTAATGATACCAAGGTTGCGAAACTGATATAAAGTCTTGTCACTCTATGTCTGGTGGTTGATTCTGTGCCTTCATGGAGGGCGTGAGTCCCTCTTCATATAGACCTCTCTAATATGGTCTCTCCACTCTCCATATGGAATAGGTTGGGCTTCTGTATTACATGGTAGCTGGCTTCTAAGCTCAGGAGTGTCCTGACTGAGAGAGCAAGACAGAAGCCGAGTCTTTTATGTGACCTAGACTCAGGTCACATCAGTTCTACTGTGCTGTTTTGAGGAGCAGTCAAAAAAATCTCACTCAGATTCATGGGAGGGGTCACAGATCCCACTACTCTGTGGGAAGAGTATCAGTAAATCACACTGTATAAAGAACAGAAAATGAAATTTGCCACAGGGACCATGTCTTATTCTTTTTTTGTATCTCAGCACCTCAGCAGTCAATGGTTGGTAACAGATGCTCAATGTGTCATATTTTTGAATTACATTAAATTAAGTAAACTTGATATATAAAATATATGATAAACAATGAGGAGAGCTGGCATTATACATAACAGCTTTACATAGAATACCTTTATAAAGTGACTCATTCCACTTCATTGTAAAGCATGGATTAATTATGAAAGTTTCAATGGCATATTTATTCATCTGGTTGTTCATCGATTCAGTATCCAGTGAGTACATAGTGGGGTAAGAGAGTGTGCAAGGTGTTGGAATACAAGGGTGGATCAGACATAGAGTTCCCTTCAAGTCGTTCACAGTCTGGTGGGGAAGGTACAGTCCACAGCTCATTAGGAGTACAAATAAAGTGCTCTGGTGCTATAAGAAAACATGGAATTTTTCCGAAATAGTAAGAGAAGACTATATTATGGATACTCTAATGAATACTAAATCTTTTTAATTTCTCACTCTACATTTTTATAATTATAAGGGGAAATTGGCAGAGTTTCATCCAATTTTATAATATCAGTTGAAGCAGTTACCTAAAACATGACTGAGGGCCATCTGCTATGCAACTATTAAGTCTGTCTGTCTCTGTCAGAATCCTTTATTGCTATGGGAAGGCATACTCTTCACAAGGATATGGTGACTCTTCTTACTGCAATCCTAGGACATTCCAATATGAGTGATGGAGAAAAGTAGAAAAGTCACACACATCCATGTGTTGCCCTAGAAAAGCAGACCTGTTTTATAACTCAATGGCAGTATTGGGTATCTACGTTAAGGAATATTGGGGGTCTTCCTGAATGTTACTGAAAGTCTGTGTGCACTGATGCCTCTCACTTAAAATTCTAAAAGTGAGAATTGGGGATTCATGCCAAATCCACAAACTTTTGGCGCTCAGACCATATAAATTTTTTAATCAAGTTTATCCCATCTAAAACATTAATATACTTAAAATACCATTGTAAAGTATATGTGGAGTTGGAGGAACTAATTAGCAGTATTTTGGAAATTGATTATGACATTTTATAAAGTCTACATCTATAATCAAGGAGAAGAAGAAATCATAGTGGCAAGGAAACCAATTAGGAAGCTACAATATAATCAAGGAAAGAGGTAGTGACCTGGCTTAGAGTAATAGCAGAAGGAATCATAATAGCTGATATTTATTATTTCCCATATGACAGGGACTGTATATGGCTTCATAAGAATTGTCTGTGTTAATAAACATAACAATCATTTGAGATAAATACTATTATTTTCCTACTTTACAGAGGAGGAAACTGAGGCTTAGTAAGTTGTCATCAGTGAAACTGGAATTCAAGTCTGCCTGAGCCTGTTTCTGGAGTCCATTGTTTTAACCGTTATGCACATTATACCTGATACAAGGAAAGGTGTGGAGAGAATAATGGAAGAATAATCTAGATGATTCTGTTATAGGATTGCATTTTGGGTATAAAGAAAGTATAAGGCATCTTGGATAACACTAAATTCATAGCTTGAGTTTGGCCAACTGGGCTGGAGGTGCAATTCTCTCAGGTTTAAAACAAAATATGGTGGATTTGGCTGAATGACAAATTCAGTTTTAGTCTTATCGGATGAAAATGTGGTATGAGGGATATTCACATGGAGATGTCCAGTAGATAATTGGATATATGGCTTGAAGTTCAGGAAAGAGGTCAGGAGATATATATTTGAATGTTATTAGCCTAGATATGAAATACCAGATGAGATGAAGAATATCTAGGAAGAAAATGAAGCCTAGGAAGAGAAGGTGACATTAAAAAACATTAAATAGAATTTGCTTTATTGGGTACTGGGATGGGCATACAGGGGGCAAAAGAACATGTGATTGCTGGCATTGTTGCTCATCATCTGGATGTGGAGACAAGGATGTGTGAAACAGCTTGCGAATGATCACCAGAGAGAATGCAGGGGACAACATGTCTTTTGGAATTGGAAAAGAAAGAGTTGGAACAGGATTAATCTAGAAGGCTTCCTGGACCTCAGATTTGAGCTGAGTTTCTATGAACGTGCAATAGTGTAGATGAGAAATTGAGGGCTTAGTGAGGCCTGTGGTAGGGGTCAAGGGAACCTCTCTCTCTATGCCTCTGCCCCTTACCTTTCTTGCTGGGGAAGAGACACCTACCTCATTAATGGCTCATGATATAAATCTGTTCTTTTTACATTTGATGCAGGAGATCGGAGTTCATAGGGCATACACTGGGGAGGAGAAGATGGGTATAAGATAGAGCAAAGACAAATTGAAACCCACAAACTGAGTTCATGGTTCTCACTACCTGTGACCTTGATGGTGTGCTCTAAATGTCCATCCGACCCAGGAGTTAGAGAAAGTGAAGGAGGATTCAGGGGAAGGTGGAGCAATTGCAGACCCACCTGCTGCCCCTACCCCTGAAGTGAATCAGCAGATGAGTGATGACAGGTGTGAGCTGCAACATGGATGCTGCTTCACTTTCACCCTCCAAATCTTTTTTTTTTTTTTTTCAAGAGATTTTATTTATTTGTTTTTAGAGAGCGGGGAAGGAAGGGAGAAAGAGAGGGAAAGAAACATCAATGTGGGGTTGCCTCTCACGCACCCCGTACTGGGGACCTGGCCTGCAACTCAGGCATGTGCCCTGACTGGGAATTGAACCGGCAACCCTTTGGTTTGCAGACAGGCACTCAATTCACTGAGCCACATCAGCTGGGGCTCACCCTCCAAATCTTGCCTACAAATTTCTTTCGGTCCAGCCTAACCAGAAACCTACAGGTAAGGAAATTCTGGGAAATCTAGTTTGTCCTGCCTGAGCTGATTCGTTACCAAGCCCCATGTCATGTATTGTACAATGTAAATAAAGGTGATGAGGTGAGAATGAACAAGCAAGATTTGAGGAGAGCCTGCAGGTCAGTTGAGCTCAGGGCTGAAAATTTGCCTCTCAAACTTCATCCTTGTTATCAGAAACATCTGGATGGCTTGACAAAAACAAAACAAAACACATGTCTGATTCTGTGACATGCCAGAGAATCGCATTTTAAGTTTCCAGGTGATGCTGACATTGCTGGTCCAGGGACCATACTTTGAGAACCCTGTTTTAGTTGAAACAGAGAGGCCTCATTAAGTTTTAGTGAGAAAGAGTAGAGGGGAAGAAAATACAGCAAATAGACATTTAAGATGCTGGACAGTGGACAACTGTTGAGTGATATCTGATGTGACAGAACATCATTTTTAGTGACTGAACAGGAGGTTGACCAGCACTGATGGTGTTTGCAGCAGGATGAGCTCTTATTGCATGGGAGGGACAGCCTCAAGGAGAGCTCAGAAGTCAGAAAATAAATTGCAAGACAGTTTTACAATAATTTAGTGATATAGATTCATCATAGGGAGGTAAGTGACTGTGAAAACAGAAAAAAGAGATGCAAGAATAAAAATTTACTTTGGATGTAGCTTCAAATTCCCTACTCTCCCTTCCCCCCTATAATATGGTCTGTTTCTTCTCTTCATGTCATCAGAGTCTACTTAGAGGGACCTCAGTCTCTAATATTTGTTTTCTATCTTTTCTGGTTATAATACCAATACCTGTGCATTACAGAAAGTTTGGAAATCAGGAAAGGACAAATAATAAAATAAAAGCTGTTCTAGTCAGATATAAGGATCACTATAAAATTTGGGGTGTATTTCTATACATCATTTTCTGTGTCTGTGTTTGTGTCATATATATAATTTTACTTTAAATTGTCAGAGTGTGCCTTGACCACACTGGATTTGATCTCAACGGGCAATTATGGGGCATGTTACTGGTGTCCTGGACAAGGTAGCCCCTGTGGCCCTTGATGTTTCTGTCACTTTCATCTCCCTGAGTGATTGCCATCTTGCCTGCTCAGACAATTCACTGCTGGTGACATCAGTGTCTGGGGCTGTCAGCAGCTTGTTACATGGCTTGAGACTGATGTTTACCGAGACATCAAATGAGTGGGAGGGAACAAGGGCGATAGACAGGTCAGGTGGCAAAGCTTAGGGTAGAAGAAACAGTGTAGCCAGTCCCCAGGCTTATACATACTATTGCATCTGCTTGGTCTGCACAGAATCCCTATGAGACAGAAACAATAAAAGTAACAACAGGAACAACAATGGACATATACTGAATGTTTACTACGTGCTACCTTTTTATATGGGTTATCTCATTTAATTATTAAAACATTCCAATGAGAAAAATTCTGTTATTCATTTTGCTGAAGACATCCTGGCTTAGAGAAGGAAAGAACTTGGTAGAAAAAAAGATTAATGCATAAAAACTAAATCACTTGTTCATGATCGCATACGTGGTACCTGATAGAACCCAGCCTTCAGATTTCTAAGTTATTACTTTCTCTGCTTTATTCCATTGCTCTCTGGAACAAATTTGATAATATTTTCTGATACTGACCACAGCTTAGAAACTCTCTCTTCCCTGTCTGTGTTCCTGATTGTGGATTTACAATCTCTTCTGATCTCACTGTCTGCTTGCTGTGTCTGCATCAACTCAGATTCAAATGACTGGGCTCTATCCCAGTCTGGTAACCTGACCTCTGAGTGTGTCTTAGCTAAGATCAATTCCTCCCCTGGGCATCAGCAGGAAGGCCCCAAACCTCTTCACCTGACATTGCTGAGCTAATGACAACTTTGAAAGGTGGTGGTTACTTCTTCTGAAGCCACTGCCTATGTGTTCATCAAGATATGACAAGAACAGTTTACCTCCAATTCACTCGCTCAGAACCCACCCAGTGCCATCTGTCGCTTCCACAGTCCAGCTCCTTCTTCCTCTCCCTTCTTCCCTCCACCAGGCCTCCCACAAGCACTGTGCTTCATGGGACAGTGGGAGGATGCCTAAGGGCCTCCATCCCATTGAAATCCATAGTCTAGTCTCTGCAAGTGGCAGTGAGCTATTTTTACATCTTTTTCCCAGGAAAAGTATAATGCGAAGGCAGGGGGTAGGTTTTCAAAACAAATAACTTATCTTCAATCATTTTTAAATAAAAATAAATTTAAGAATATAGTGGGGAAAATCTGGCATTTCTGACTTGAGCTCTCTTTATCAGGAATCTCCATTTTTCAACTTTAACTTTTAAATCTGTCGTATATGTCAACACTCTTTCCTAAATCATACCTCCAAGGCAAATTCTACTTCGCTTTATATTTCCGTTTTGTTTTGTTTGTTTCTAGTTCACATTCTCCAATTATTACTCATTTATAGAAGTTTCTGTTAGTTCTTGTATCAAGGGTTAGACTATTTTCTTATAGGTGGACTAGGAATCTGAATCAGTTTATTAACCTGGACATGAAGCATGTGTATACTTTCAGAACATGCAAGAGCCACTTAGCAAGGTATCAAACAACAAGGGACTTTGTTCCTGGTTATTTGTCTTCATGTCAAGCTATATCTTGTAAGATAGATAGAGAGCTACATACATATAACATTATGTATACAAGTAATATATGTATATGTATATATATATATATGTGTCAAGAAAAAAGCCATTCATTTTAGCACTGAGCAAGTTCTAATGACTTCCCAGAGAAGTTTCAGAATAGTGATGGAGCAAACACCTGATGGTAAGCCTCAAAAGCTGAGAGGGTAGTAAGGAAACAGAGGCAGTGAGTATGGAAAATTTATTTGAGAGGGTGAGCAGTGTGAGAGAGGGGGAAGGCTGGGACAGAGATGGGAAGGAGAGAGATAGAGGACAGAGAAGGGGAGAGAGGAGGTGTGTCTGTGTTATTAAAAGGCAAGACATAATGAAAACAAAAGATAAAGGTGTGTACTTTAGAGATCCAAATCTCAGAGGAAGGGATCCCTTGCATGGAAAGCCCAGGCAGAAATATGAGGCATAGAAGGGAAACTCTTCACTGTACACTGAGAGAATGAGAATGAAAGAAACCAGCGTAAATTGAATAACTACCAGATGCCAAGTATTTTGCATATCTCTTATTTGAAATGCTCATCCCTGGGTAAGCATTACCAGGATTTGCAAGTGCGGAAAATGAGACTAAAAGAGATTTAGTCATCCATGGCCAGATTGTCAATGGTTACAGAGCTGGTATTAGGATTCAGCCTTGTCTGCGTCAAACTCAAAGTTCTTTGCCCTTTAAAACTATACCCAGGAGAGGATGGGGCAGGTAAGTGTCCCTACTAAGAGAGAGAGGGTTAGTGATGCAGTGGGACTAGAATTTCAGGGCCAGCTGAGGAAACCTCAGGACATGGTTGCAAATATGGCACTGCCCAGCCCCCATGGTAGCAGAAGTTAAAACTTTAGCGATGGCTCCCAGACTACTCTTTAGCATTAGCAGAGGAACAAATGGAGTAGATGAAGACAGCAACCCAAGCAGAGGGACCTGTCAAGAGAAGCCATCTGGGGTGTTCAGAGAGAGAGTCTGAGGTTGAAGCTAGGCATTGGTTCAGGTGAATGAGAAATGGTAAAGGCCAAATGATCAGACTATATGGTGAAGGGAAGAAGCTCAGGAGGTATGAGGATGGCTTAGACAGCCATTTCCTTCATGATTTAGCTGCTTTTTCACCTCTCCTAGGACTCAGCACTCTGACTGGATCAGACACTGTTAAGTACTCATTCAAATGAGCAAAATTCTCCTCTCTTCTTTGCCCATGATGTCATCTACCTGGAATGCTTTCCTCCTCTCCCATCCTCTTTTTTATTTTTTGCTTTTCTCAGGTTTCAGGTTAGATAACAAGTTATCGAGAACATTTCCTGATGACACACCTGGACTGAGATGGATGCTTTCTATTGAATCCTAGACTTACTTTATCATGTGATTATCATTGTATTACAATTGTTTACTTAGTTGTCTATCTCTGCACGCTGGATGGAAAGTTTCATGAAGGTCAAGACCATGGTAATTGTTACCTCCTCCAGCTCCAGGAGCTTTGTGTAGTTCCTGGCACATGGTAAGGGCTCCATAAATATCTGTTGAAAGAATGAATAAATAAATCATTTGAAAAAATCTATTTTATTGTACCTCTTCTTTTTACATGAAGTTGTTCCTCTTAGTGTTGCTTAATCTCTATTTTTTTTCCTTTGGGGAGAGTACTTAACTAGCATCTATATGAAGAATATTCCCACCATTACATTACCAGTCAGCATCTCCTTAGATGTTCTGTATATTTTCACCTGGACAATGCAAAATCAAATATCCAAGTTAGAGCTCATCTTACTCTAAAAATTATTTTCCTCCTTAAATGTCCTATTCCTATTAATGGTAATAACATTGTTATTCTGGCTACCCAGTGATACCCGTCTCTTGCCTTCTCATAGTCTGGGTACTAGTGGTTTCCAGGACATCACTCTTGTTTA
>VMDR010027966.1:0-13349 GCA_007922815.1 Macrotus californicus
GCCATGGATGTTTTGGCCAAATATATATTTCATGGAAATGCATTGTGAATATGTTTACATATATGTATAAATATGCACATACATTATATTGTATATAATATATAATTATACATTTTACTGTACCATGTGCATTATATATTTTATTGTTACATATGTAATATGTAACATATATAAAGTATTCTGTATATGTAATATATAATAAATACTTTTCCCAAAAATTTAGTTCCTCAGTTAATATAAAACATATTTTTATGAAGAAATACTGGTATTACCAATGGTTCAGTTCTCAGGCTGGCTAACAAAAAGCCGTTTTCAATCCATAATGCAAGTGGATCATACCATTGACAGTTCTGGTCTTAAGGAAAGAGGGGCACTGTTTTTGAGAGGAAAGCATGGTCAAATGCATGCCTCCAGGGTCCTCAGAAGTCAAGAAAGACAAAATAGGATTTTTTAGACTTCAAATTTTAAAGTATTAACATACATGTACATGTCTATACATAAATCTATCTTATTCTCTATGAAGCTCACTATTAGCCGTTTGTTCTTCTCAGTGCCATCATGGAGCTCCTTGTGGAATGTGCTACTCAGGCTGAGGTATGAGTTGGGAAATTTACATCTGAGCAGGAGTGACTCGGTAGGCCCCTTCTTATGAAAGACAGAAGATGCAGTCACTACTTCACTCGCAAGAGTAATGTCCCAACTTGACAGAACTCACATTTTGACGGAGTCCTGGAGTAGTTTTCTTGGTGCCCTTGACTTTTCCCTTTAGCCTTTCCATTGACACAGGCTCACAGTCAATGACTATGTTACCGCCACTCATAGATGACAGAAGTATTGCTTCCTCCCTCTCCCAAAATAATATGTGTACCCTCATGCTGTCTGATTCCCTGAGAGTCACTCAATGAGTCCCTTATTCTTCAGGGTAGGTTGTCAATCCTTCTCCTTCATTCCTGGTTCCGCTGCTTCATAGGGCTGGGGCTGGGGCTGGGGCGTGTGATGCAGAATGCAGAAGACGTGAGACATCACAGTGATGCCATGGGAATAAAAATGATTACAAGAGACTACTATGAACAAACACATGCCACCAAATTGGATAACCTAGAATAAATATACAACCCACCAAGACTGAATCATGAAGAAATACAAAACCTGGCTGCTACATTTCCTCTATAGCTCAATGCTAATAGAATGGCTTCCTCTTTCTAGGTTTGAATGGCATTATAAATACCCAATGACTTCAGGGGATTCCTGGTATTAGGAAAATGTTTTGTTTCAATCAGTGTTAAAATTAGCCATGAAGTAACCTAGGAATATTTCTTGAAAATTGAAGAAATGGTTAACTTATCATATAAAAATATATGAATAAAAATATGATCTTTTACAGAAAGTGAAATTTAATCAAATGTAAAGCACTTTTTCAAAATTTGCCAATAGGAACACTGAGTCAACTTTCATTTTGAGGTTTTTAAGGTGCATTTTAATTTTATTAATGTGAAGTTTAAACAGCTAGAACAGTTATAGACAAGAGAGGATTTAGGTAAGAAAAAGCTTTGAACACAGATGAAATCTGTATATGAGAAGAAAATGCTTTCACCATCATACAGATCTAAGGAAAGTTGAGATGGGTTGACCAAGTTTTCCACTTTGTAACAAAGGAGCAAGCTTGCTGAGTGTCAGGTTTATGCTCCTGTTCTACAAATCCCAGGTCACTAAAGAGGAATTCAGCTGAAAGGTTTTAGTCATGGTACTAGTTCGCTTATCAGCTTCATTAGAACTTGGTGTTAGTGTTATTGGAGGATCCTGTTTCTTACAAATGTCAGAGGTCTGATCTGTATGAGACAAAAGGGAGGTGTCTCTGAAGAACCTGGAAATGAGAAAAGAGCTAGCTTTCCGAGACTTAGATGGGGCCCCAGCCTAACAGATTGCAAGTCAACCATAACATATAAGTTTGCATAACAAGAAGGAGTGAACCACTTTAATGAAAACATAGAAAATCAAAAATGAGATAAGCAAACATTGATTATGCCTAAACAAACGTTTTCTGGGGAGACTTGCCTGCCAACCTGATGTGTGATTTCACTATTGTGGAAATATGTATTGGACTTGTGTTTTCCCAAATTTAGCTCACGTTAAAATCACGTGTAAGGGTTGTTAAAATACAGGGCTCTGAGGCCCGCCACCAGAGTTCTTGAAGCAGGGGATCTGGACTGAGGCTAGAGAATTTACATTTCCAACCATTTCCCTAGCGGTGCTGATGTCCTTTGTCCTAGAACTGCACTTAATCCCGTAGCATTAAACCAGCCGAACCTGCTGCTATTAAACATTTAAACCCACTCATTTATTCCTTGTTATCCACAAACCTGAAGAATATATCTTGCCCCGGAGGAAGAAATCATGCTAAACAGGTCAATGTACATCTTCACTCAGCATTTACCTTTAGCATTGTAAATGGATAATGTGTTTTCCTGGGAGCAGGTGCATATGTAAGTTTTATTTGGCCTTGATTTATACAACTTATTG
Source organism: Macrotus californicus (assembly GCA_007922815.1). Classification (NCBI taxonomy): domain Eukaryota; kingdom Metazoa; phylum Chordata; class Mammalia; order Chiroptera; family Phyllostomidae; genus Macrotus; species Macrotus californicus. The sequence continues at coordinate 2,521 of VMDR010027966.1, forward strand.
GATAAGGTTCTTTAAGTAAAAAAAATATAAAATTTTGAATAAAATCTTTGGTATGAAAATGAGTATCTAAAAAATAAATCACAACAAATTGATAAAAGGTACAAATACCATAAATATCATAATAGCCAGAAAACAAATGGTGTAGCTTCTGCCCTGTACACCTGGAAACTTGCCCTTTTGCACCAGCCACACCCTCTGCACTGGGTGCCATAGCTCGCATTCAAGGGGCCCTGCATTTTCGTGATGAAGCCATGTGAGTCAGTGCAGGTGGTGGTTAGGCTAGCATGAGAAGTTATTCCTACTTGGATGGCTAGCATTAACAATATAAAAGTGACAATAAGCCACTAAATATAATCCACTCTATCCAAACTAAATATATCCGCAACTGAGCTCTCCCTTGGCAGGACCCCAAAAATGTCTGGACTACCAAATGCCACTCTAATGCCGCTAAGGGAATTTAAATCAAAGATAGTGTGGTCTTAAACAATTGCAAATGAATTAGCCTATTTTCATCAATTTTACTAAAATGTGTGATCCTGTGAACCCATTGAAAGACTCTCTCCCATGGTCTTAGAAGGGCCCAAGTCGATCAGGGATCCCAAGACTTGAGCTGGTTTAGTCTCACAGTAAGTCCATGGGGAAGAAGAGAAGAAAGATCAGAATGTGACAAGATCTGGACCCCCAGGGATGTCAGTGGCTGAGTTTATGAACTGAGGGTTAGAGATTAACCAGCGTGGGTTCAACGAGATAAAGGCCATGTTTGCAGCCCATCAGTAGCCTACCGTGCATCAGCAAGCACCATAAGCTAGATTTGTAGAAATTCCACCAGACTTTGACATTTGTAACAGAGACATGTTCCAGTTTTCCCCCTTTCTTCCACATCTGTCTGTCTTCTCCATGTTGTGGCTTTGAGGAAATGACAGGGAGAAGGATGAAGTCACCAAGACAATGAAAGGTGGCTTCTGAAAGTGACCTCCAGGGCAATAGGAAGCTCAGAAGAAGAGCAAATGGTGGAGTGGACAGCCTGGGTCTGGATTTTTGCCCTTCATTAGCTGTGAGACTTTGGACATATCATCAATCCCTCTGTGACCGGGTTTACACAGCTGTAAAACAGGAATAATGATAGAACCTCCCTTCTGGAGTTGCCATAAGGGATTAAATGAGTTAATACTCAAAGCAAATTGAAGAGTGCGTGGCACACGGTAAGCACTCCATAAGAGTTAACTGTTATTGTTTGGAAAGTAGAAGGCATTTTAAAATGTGATTTCCAAGGCAGTAGCAGAGAGTTTTGGATTTATTTCCACTCTCCTTTTTCAACAGTAAAATTAGCATCCTTCCAAGTCCAGTTCCTGGGTAACTGCTGTTGCTATTCTAGGCCATCTGTGATCTTCAATAGCACCAAGCGTGGCGTTTCCAGTCCACAGATAGATCGACTCACAACTCTTAGTGATCTGTTGTCTGTTTATTTGCAGAACTGGTCACAATTTGGTCTTTTTGTATAAACTGTCTACATTAGCTCCTAAAACTCTTGCAATCCTCTACTGGGGCACCCACATTTGGATGGGTGTGATAACACCACATTTTCTCTCCATTATAAGTCCTAAAAATAGGGTGCAACTGACTAACGTTTTCAGCCTTCACAGCAAGCCTTGGTTTGTCAGGAAATGGTGTGGGAGTTGTTCTCATATGCCCTGGAGGTGCAAAGTGCAAAACAAAAATAACAAGAGCTTAACAACCCTTCTTTATGTACGTTACTTACAAAGGCCACAATCTGGAGTTCCAGGAGGAGCTTCGGGAAGCTTGGAAGACCCTTCTGGAATGGGAAAAAATGCCAGTATGGGTTACGCACAAGGGGACACGGAATGAAGAAACACTTTGTTTCATCTGTTAGCTCTGCCCTCTTCATCAGTATTCACTCAGGCATCAACAGGACACTGAGTTTCGTTAAACTTGGAGGAAATTTTCAATAATGTCATGCTTAAAAACATATGGAGGAACTTCTAAACCAATGCGGCTTTCCTTTTTAAAAGTAAAATCCCCCCATCCTCTCTCGTGGGCAACTGCTTTTCCTTCAGCTGTCTTAGTTCCTGCTATGAAAGAAGACAGGCTGCATTAGTGAATGTTAATTGCATTTTCACTTTCTGTGCCTTCATAATGTTTAGTAACAAATATGTTACCAACATTGAGACACTTCAGAGTTATTATTCCTCCCTTCAATAGAAATTCTAAATATTGTCAGAAGGCAGGATAAAAACAGTTGTCTTCATTAATATCACGACGATAAAAGGGAAGAAAACCCACGATGTTTGGCACATTTTTTTTATTCCAGCTCTCTTAAACAGCACATTCTTGATTAGGCTAAAAAATCTCAGATGCACATGGTTAAATACTTTTGCTGAAATTTCTTTCAATTAAAGCAAAATTCTGTTGCCTCATTTGCTGTTAGTCTTTCCATTACCAGCTTAAAAAGAATCCTTACACATCTCAATACATTGGGGTTGTTTTCTTTATTTTCATGGCAATGAAATATTGTCACAGACGCTTTGTTTAGACAGAAAAGACTTAGAATAGCTTTGCTTTATCACAGCTTGCAAGGTACTTCTGGAGTTAATAGACTCACAAATGAAATAACCAGAGAGTTACTTTCTCTGGTTCTTTTTTGCGTTTTTTGAGTTACTTTCTCATCAAAAGTTTTTCAGTTTTACAGTGTGAAAAACTTTCTCTTGGTACTTAAAAATCAGAGAGAGAAAAACACACACTATTTTATTTGACGAGTAAAGAAGATGATGGATTAAAGCAGATGCAGAGTGTTTGCAGTTATATAAGACTATTAGGGACCCTGTTTGTTCTGGTTCTTGTAATTTGTCCATGTCCTGCTTTATATAACTCAATCCATTGTGAGCCAGACATGAAATAAGCGAATACAGTATTCCATATTTCACTTTGTCAGCAAATTAAAAAAAGTGTAGAACAAACACAATAGTCATCATGGTTCTTGAATAGAGAACGAAGCATTTTTCAAATCCCAGGGACCTGCAGGAAACAGAAGGTTAAGGATATTTTTTTTAACAATGAGCAGATGTGTTTGTTACTATTGATGGACAAGCTTATCCATTTACTTCAATTAATAACAAAAGTGAGCACATCAATACATAAGCTTACCCTGATGCCTTGTTTTATTTTCCAATCTGACAGGTAATAGTGGGGCTGGGAAAATGTCACAACCATTTAGTCCTGCCTCACTGGCTTTAACTAGTTCGATGACAATGGGAATGCATCATGCTAAGATTCCTTATGAGTCATAAGAATGTTACATTCGTTGACTCTTATAGAGGGTTTAAAATCTGACAATTAATGGCTTAAAATAAAATTCTTTCATAAGTTATGCATCTGGGCACTAAGTAAAACCAAGTTAAAATATTTATGAACAGTATGAAAATGTGGAAACTTTCTTTGGGAACCTGTCTTTTCATATTGAGTCACATGTGAAACAAATGACGTTTGGCAAAGCAAGGCCATTTCATCAGATGGCTGAGCTGCTCACCCTTCCCATGTTCAAAAAGGTTTTTTTCACAATCTAACAGATTTCATCAAAGAAACACTGGTGATTTTTAAAAGCTCATGATCTTACACATTTTAACATATGAGAGCAAATTATGTTTGCAGCAAACTTGACCATGAATACCAAAAAGTAATATCAGTAAATCTCTTCAGTGCTCATTGACCCAGTAAATAAATGCTTTCCTTTTAACAGTGAAGCTTGAATGATTAATACCTCCATGAGAGGGGAGGGGGGAATGGGCAATTTCTTTTTAGAGAAAAAATGAATGCCCATTTATACTGTTCCAGTGGCAATGGAGTTAGTGTAGGTGGCAGCCTCACCCAGCCTGTAGAGGTAGGACATATCAGAGAGAACACTAGGAGTATATGGACAAGTCACATGCTTCTTCAAGGAAAAAATACAGCATTACATTCTCGTCTGTATCTCTGCCGTGTCTAATGCAACCCTTCTCACACATAAGGAACTCAACAACTATTTTCTTGCAAACAACATTCTTCTAAACCACTCCCCGTAGCACAACAAAACAAGGGTCTTAATAATAGATGCATAAAACTTAAGGTTTGCAGGAGGCCTGGAGGACATCCTTAGGTAGCTCTCCCCACAACTTGTCTGCTCACCATTGTGCAGCCTTTGCTTCATTTCGTGCATTATCACCTCTAGGAGGCCCTCCCTAACACCCTGAGCACCCCCAAAATAAATCATATGTTCTCTCTTCTCCTCAAACATAGTACTTGTATATAACTTTAGTATAGCACTGATATTTTTATATTTTAACAATTTCTTTTGTTTGTCTCTGCAACTGCATTTGAGATCTGCAGATACCTTTTTTCTTATTTATCCTTAAACCGTCTGATTCTAAAAGCAGGTATATCTCTAGTTCTGAGCAAATGCACTAAATGTTCAAATAGCATTGGATTGTCAATACCAATCTAAATCTTTGGACAATCCTAACACTGTAGGACTACCATTTAATAACGAAGAGAAAGGACAAAATAGAGTAAAAACAAGTGTGATGGGTTGAATTGTGCCCCTCCCCGCCTAAGTAAAAACTTTATGTTGAAGTCCTAATCCCTAGTACTGCAGAACATGACCATATTTGGAGACAGAGGCTTTACAGAAGTAAGCCAGTTACAATGAAGTCATTAGGGTGGGCTCTAGTCCAATATGGCTGGCATCCTTACCAGAAGGGAAAATTTGAACACAAACAAATACACAGGAAAAATGATGCAAAGACCCATGGAGAACACAGCCATATCCAAAACAAGGAGAGTGGCCTGGAGCAGGTTCTTCCATCACAGCCTACAGAAGAAACCAATACTGTCAATACCTGGATCTGTGACTTCTGGACTACAGAACTGATACAGTAAATTTCTGTTGTTTAAACTACTCAGTTAGTGAAACTTTGTTAGAGACAGTCCTAGAAAACTAATACTATTATCCAATTTCCTTTGCCCGTTGAAAAGAAAAGCTAGACAAAAGGTAATTTGTAAAGGCATTGTGGTGTTGTTGGTGAAGGTAGATAATGTGACTCATATTTGACCTCTACAAAATATCATAAAATAGAGAAGCTTTCATTCTTCCCTCCTATAGAAAAACATTATCTTCAGGCTATTACTACCCTGCACCGACTCAGTGTTCAAATGCTTTGTATAATATGAAAATGGATCTTCAAGTAGGATGGGAAATTACATTTGCTATAATCAATCAGCCTGCTCTGAAAAATAGATTATTAAAAATGTCTTCATTTGATTACCTGGGTAAAAATGTAAATGGAAAATAACAATTCTAAATGCAGTGTAAGTATTGATAATGTGATGACTAGAGGAACTGAATTCATTCCTAACATTAATAAATTTTTAAGTTTTATTAATGCCTACACTAATACAGTTTTGTTATATTAACCATAATTTACTTAGGCTTATCAACAAAATGACTATAGGTTAAATGCAAGGGGCTGCCATTTTCTGAAATGAAAATAGAAACAAAGAAACAAAGAGAGGTATCTTTACTGAGGTAGCATATGAAGTAGGGGTGAGGAAAACCAAGTACACAAAAAGCTTATTTTAAAATTATTCATGTAAAAAAATGAGAATATACTTGAAAAGGCAAGATTAATCTTTGATTAGTTATAGTTTTGTTTTGCAAGATTTTATCTTAATTCCAGCCTCATAGAGTTGAAATTTGTTTCTTTCAGAAAAAGTCTAGCTCCCATTTTATGGAAAAATCACCAGAATAAGAAAATATCAGGGACACAACAGAACACTTGGCTTTAAAATAGCTCATACAAATCTACAATCATAAACTGAAAGAATCACTAGCAACCAGATCATACTTCACTAACAGAAAATTCTTCCATCACCAGATAAGGACCTAAGATGCCACTATGTGCTGTTTAGTCACCCATCACAGTTGTTTTGTGACTGCTACATGAAACATTGCTCAACAAACATAAATTAGAAAAATTACAGGTCATTAAGAAAGACCTTCTCGAACGGCTATAATAGTCAGAGATTCACATATCAAAAAATTAAAACCTTTATTTAATGAAAAAGTAAAATTAAAAACATAGTGTTACCTAGCTTTCTGCCTCCAAAAACACATTCTCACCAATTCAGCAAATAATCATTAACCATTAAATTATGTTAGTATTGTTCGGTCATGTGTTGTGTTTATATACATATGTAAACATATTATATAAACTCTTATTTTGTACTAAAATGGATCCAAATATCTATTTTCATTTCTTAACATAGACATACTTTTCCTAAATATAAGGACTATTTCAAACCACTTTTGTATATTTCAGAAATCAATTTTGAATAAGTAAATAATGAATGATTCCTATTTCTCATAATTTAATTTTAAATAAAAGATAAAGGACTGCAACAAAATAATTTGAAAAAAGTATACAGTCTGTTTGTTATCATTAACAGTGCCCTTTAAGACTTTTCCAAATCTGTCTCAAGTGATTTTTCTTGCCCGTGTCTCCACGTGTATAAAGAGGTTCATAATACTACCATACAATGATTGTAGATTAAACTATTGACAACTATTGTCATTAAATAGTGATTTAGAGAAACAGCTCAACAAGATATCATCAATGTTTATTTTCTCTTCTTCTTTTTTTTTGTCACACCTATCTCTCTACAATATCTCAGCACTGGATCAATCCAAACATTGTCACTTCTTCACTCCTATATCTTGATTAATGAAGATATGCCATATGCACTATATACTGGAGTCTCTGACTTAAGCCTTCATACTGCCAGAAAAATCTTTCTGTATATAAATCCTTTATCAATTACCTGTCCTCTGTCCTATGGTTTTTCCTATTCCTCTCTTCTCAAAACTATCCTTTTTCCTATCCCACCACACTCAGAATATGATCTTTCTACTCCATGAAAAAAAAATCAAGTTAAATTTCTTGACCCAATACTTACAAGTAAACAGACCTCTGTCTGCATTTTCTCTCTGTGTCAAGGGCCTCTGAGATTAACTGACCTTACACCTGATGACTTTGTGAAGGGTTTAGAGGACTTGGGAAAGGTGTTATCCTCATGGTTCCAGTTTAAAATAGTGAAATGATACAGATTAAAAAAAAAAACACAGGAAAGTATTACATAGAGTGAGTCCAGGAGAAACCGGGCACAAATTTCTAGTTGTTTCTTTCCAGTGCAGTCACACAGGGACCTCTTAATTCTACCAGTAATGATATGTCATAACACATGATAAGTATGGTCAAGCAGGGAAGCTTGTCTGAGTTTTGGTGTCCAGAGTTTTTGGCAAGGGTCAGTCACATAGGCATTCAGCATGTCTTAGCTCAACTACTTAGACACCTGCCCCTCCCCTCCAAGAACAAAGCAGGTGTCTGCATAAATCATATTGTCACAATAAACTTATCTTCTCAAACTGGTACAGCATAACCCAAGTCCTGAGGTATACAAAAACAATCTTGTCAGACAGAGTATTCTAAGATCTTAGAGGTTATCTTCTAGGAGCTGGCCAAGGGCCAGTGCCAAAACAGGTCTTCACTTTGTGCACAGTTTGAACAGGTCTGCTAAGTTACCTTCTCTTTCCTATCTTCCTTATCTCTTATTTCAGCTCCTCAGATGTCATTTCCATGTTTAAGTACAACATTTCTGTGCTTTGACATCCTATTCCCTTATATCTACTCTTATATTTTATTCCATCATTCTTTCCTCTCTTCTTTCAAACTCTCTATCAAGTCTAAATATGTTTAAGATGCAGGTGGAAGATGGTATTAGGGATAAACATTAATGGAAAAATACGATAAAAATAAAGTATATTGAAAAAAATAAAATAATTATTATAGACTTCCAATTCTGTCAAGAAAGAGTGACCATATTCTTTCCAGGTAATGTGAAAGTAAGAGTACAGGGAAAGATACAACATGCGATGTTAATTTTTAAATTTTTTAACAAATCCTCACCCACCGATATGTTTATTGATTTTAGAAACAGAGGAAGGGAGAAAGAGAGAGTGAGGGATATTGGTGTGGGAGAAAAACATTGATTGGTTGCCTACTGAGTGCACTGAGACCAGGGACCAAACCCAAAACCTTGGTCTGTGCCCTGACTAGGAATTGAACCTGTGACTTTTCAGTTTACAGACCAATGCTCCAACCAATTAAGCACCTGCCCAGGTCCAATGCTAATTTTGTTTTTTAAAGCAGGAGCAGCTGTAAGACTAAACATGCAACTGTCATATGACCCAGTAATTTCATTCCAGCATATTCATCCCAGAGAAATAAAAACTTAGTTTAACAAAAAAATCTGTACATAGATGTTTATAGCAGGTTAATTTGAAATAAGCAAAAACTGAAAACAACACAGATATAGATGAATGATTATACAAACTGTGGTACAGTCAGACCAAAAAATACTAATCAGAAATAACAAACAACAAACTGTTTAGATACCTAACAACTTGATGAATCTCCAGTTATGCTGACTGAATAAAAAGCCAATCCCAAAAGAACTGATACTGCATGATACTATTTATATTACAGCTTTGAAATGACAAATTTATAGAAATAGGTAACAGACTAGTGGTTGTCATGGACGGCGGTATAGAAACTAAATGTGGCTGTTAAAGGGCAACAGCAGCAACCTGTGTTGTGATGGACTGTTCTACACCTTGATTATGCAGTGATCCTGGTTGTAATAGTAGGCTACAGGTCTCAAAGAAATTTTCATTGGGGGAACTGGGCAGAGTACACAGGATATCTGCTTCATTTGATACAATTGCAAGTGAATGTATAATTTTCTTAAATAGAAAGTTTAGGTAAAATTAGTGATTGTAAATATCTCCCTCTAGACACTTTACATTTATGGTTTCTATTTCTTCCATGTCCATTCATCCTCCATGTCCTCAAATCATAGTTCTCAAGCTGTTCGCCCCACTAACTTACTGAAAATACTCACACTAAAATTACCAGCCACCTCTATATTGCCAAGTCAAAAACACTCATTGGTCCTTATACTCCTGGACTCTTCATTTCATCCTTGATCATTCCAGATGAACAATTCTTATCTACTGATTTCTATGACATCACATATATTTTTTCCTATGTACTCCTCTTTAAGTCTTAGCATTCCCCAGGGTTCCATTCTCTTCACCCTGATTTCCGCAACCTCTATCAGAGGTCCCCAACATTTTTGGCACCAGGAACCAGTTTCTTGGAAGACAGTTTTTCCACAGAGGTGGGAGGGGTGTGCAGGATGGAGCTCAGGCAGTAAAGCAAGCACTGGGGAGTGGAATGGAGCTTCACTCGCTAGTCCACCACTCACCTCCTGCTGTGCAGCCTGGGTCCTAATAAGCCACAGTGTGGCCCAGGGGTTGGGAACCACTGCTCTATGTGATTTGTGGATGACTTTACCTACACTTATGACTTCAACTATTCTTTCCAGATGGGTTCATCTCAAATTCATATCTTTTCCATAAGTCTAGTGAGCTGCCCAATAGACATTTCCACTTCTGTCTTCTCTCAATTGCAACATACTGCACCTAACCTTACCTAGCCTCTTTACATTTCAAACAGCCATCCAGTTCTCCCTTAAATCCAGTCATTGCTACCTAAGAAACCCAGGGTCAGTAACTGCTCATCTCATTTATGCCCACCTAACATCAATCCACACAGTCCATGTATTCTGACCTGCTGGTACCTCTGGAATACGTGTCTTCCTTTCATTCACCACTGCTGCCGTCTTTGTTCTAGCTCTTAGAGTATGTTTCCTGGATCATTTAATAGCCTCTTAAATAACTGCCCTGGCACAAATAGGGGTTTTCTCAAGTATTTTCTCAAAGCTGCAAACAACCATTATATAAAAACACAAATTTGTTCACATCATATCATTGTCTTAAACATTTTAACAATTTCCTTCTGTTTCAAAATAAATGTCTTACTCCTTAGCTCACATCCTCACTCAATTTCCTGTTATACATTATTTGACTTGTGGAATGACTGGCTGCTGCGTCCTCCTGCTGCTTTAGGTTTACAGTGTTGGCCTCCTGATAATGAATTCCCTGTACCAGGCATGGGTTCCATTGTGGTACTATAAGTACAGAACCTTGCACGGTTTCCTTGCCTATGCCAGACAGTTGCGTGTAAGAAGGTTAAGACTTGAGAGCTTTAATCCAACTCTTTAGACAACAGCTCTCCACAGGTTTCTCCCATGCCTCAGTGGCCCATGGCTCCCACCTCAGCACTCTCAAATCACGTCTTTAACGTTAATGGCCCTTGAATTACTCATTTGTTAATCGAGGGTGTTAGTGTATAGATCTTTAAGAACATTCTTGTCTCAATATGGTACAGTTGTACATAATGGTGGCAGGAAGTAAGTGTGTAATGAAACAGGTAACATACTTTCTTTCAATGCTGAATTGTTATCACCTCTATGTCTTCCTGGCATCATTCATATATGTACAAGCACACACACATATGCATGCATATATATACATATAGTTTTATCTACTTGAAAGTCTGTAAATTATTTGTGATTGTTTTGTGAATGATAGTTGCTAAATATAGACCATCAGATGTCTTTTCATTAAAATTAACTTCATTTGGAAGAACTAAGAGAGAATTTTACCTTAAAGATTGGTCTGGCTTTGTTTCTTTAATTATTTCTTCCTTTGTTCCAGATTCTTATGTAAACTTAAAAATAACATGTTATTTCTGCAAAAATTTTTTTCTATTTGCACTATTTTCTATATCCAGAGGTGGACAAAAGTAGGTTTACAGTTG